>JARKHS020004781.1:0-135682 GCA_030143305.2 Amblyomma americanum | reverse complement strand
CACTTCTCCGTAGAAACTTCAACTGCGCCTTAAGAAAAGAGGTAATATCCTGGAAAAGCATACAACTGAAGGTGCATATGTCTTAGGTTCGAACCACAGTTGCTGGCTATACTCCAACTAGACTAGCACATGTAAGCTATACGAAACGAGATATCGCATGACACCACCCAGAACGCTGCACGGCAAAACGTTGCTCTCAGTTTTGCTACGAATGCAGTCGGGAAAACGGGCGCCACATTGGGGTCAGCCAGTGGGCGGTATATATCGAAAAACGAACATGTATACGTACAGGATTGTCTGAAATGGCTGTGCTCGGCTTGCTATGTGTGTCCTACGGCAGCTTGATGTCATCACCCTATTTTTCTTGCAATAGCTGGGATTTTCTGTACCATCTGGAAGTACACACACTAACTCCGCCGCCAGCTTTTCTCGTAATGGGAACAGTAATGCTTTCCCATTAAAAATGATTTCTTCAACGACAGAATATAAGCTAAAAATTCTAAGTTTCCTCAGCGGGCGTTGATGACTGTTGATGTTATTGAGTTTTATTGTTCTCATGAGCAATTGATTTAAAGAAAGGTAGAGAGAATACACACCTTAGCCATATTACTAGATGCAAAAGCGGAAAATATTTTTATATCTACCCTTGAAATATCGTTAACGTGGCCTGCTATCGAAGATTTTTTAAAAAGGAGGGCTATCAAATCTTTCAACGAGTTCTGCCAGCTGTTTTCGTAGCCCTGAAATAATTTATGCAAGCGATCTTCGTCCTTTTGTTACTAAAAATGTTTATCCGTGCCTGTGGTTCTCTTGAAAATTTCACAGACAAAGCAAAATTAGCGAAGTCTAGTACCCATTTTCACTCGTTAATTGAGCACCATCATCTGCTCTGCCATAAATGTTTCACTCTGGCAAAGGCTTATCAGCCGTGCTAATTTCCGACAGCGCTTTTTTATTTTTCATTCTTTTTTTTCTGGGACGCATCGAACAACGTCTATAGTAATTTCCTTTAGTAGGAAGATAGATGAGGCCGAGAGTAGGAACCTACGCAGGAAAAATATTTTCTTCAGTGGCCAGTATTTATGGCCTTGAACATGTCGGCGGATATATGCCTAAGACGATTACAGCGTGGATTTATAATTCAGGCAGCCAGCTCAGTTAAGAAGAGCCCCTGAAATGAGATACACGTTTCGCGGGAAATTGTTGGGCTTTGCACGATGTTCGGAGTAAAATATCATGCGGAAAAATATTACCACCGCGCGCCTAGCCCGAGGAAATGACGTTTCAAATTAAAAAAAGACAATAAAAAACACATGCTTTTTCGTTTCGTACAGCTAAAGCTAAATTTCTCCTCCTCATGCGTGCTAAACTTCACGATATGTTTCAGCTGATATTTTAAACTAACAATGACGCAGATATACGTATCCGTTTTTGAAAAACTTCATCCACTATTTTTGTTGCATATAAATTCTCATGCTGTTGCTATTCTTTACTGTACTGCTATGCGATTTGTACTCAAGAAACTGCTGTCTAGCCCCCGTCAAGCGGTTATCAGAGCGCTTTGCTATGGAGACCATCGACGTCGTAGTTATGAAAGAAAATGTCATTTGATTTGTTTCAAAGAATTGCTGATGTAGACGAGCAACACTGTGGATGTCTCAGCCTGGTAAGGTAATTAAACAATAGGTTACAATGAGGCGAGCTAGTAGGGGAAAAAGTCGTGGCCGGCTGCAGACGTCCGATCGCTGCTCGCGCTTTGTTGCTGAGGGGATTCTTCCATGGGACGAATACAGTGAACTTTTCTCAGGCAGATAATGGCACCTGCCTCACAAGAAAGTCGGATGGAGGCTCCGGGTCGATTATAACTGACTCCGCTCGATACTAGCGACAGAGAAAACTGATGAAACGGGCACCGTTTCGAGGATAAAAAGAGACGATTCTTGGTTACGCAGGCACGTTATTTAGTCCCGGTTATCTCACACTGCATGAGTGATTCATCACTCGCGCAAAGTATGATTTACGAATTCACAGTGGCAGTGCAAGTTCCCGTTATGAATGCGTTCTCCAAAACCCCGTGCGCCTTGGTCCGGTCCAACAACTCCAAACTTTTGTACCACGGAGGAAAAGAAAATGGCAAAAAATGAAAAGTAATCGCGAATAAATATCTCGCACACCCGAAATCTGGTTAGGAAGATCTTGCAGTCCTGAAGCCGCTTACTTTTCAGACCACGCATTGAGCGATATTTCTTGACCGCGTGTACGTCACGAACACTAGCATGGTAATTTATTTAACTGTTTTGTTTATTAACGCCTTCTGCATTATTAAAAAAAAAAGATGTGACTGTACATAGGGAGCAGTGCGTGCCAAATTATGCAGTGGTAGTTCATAAATTTTAAGAAACAAAAAATTACAATAGAAACAAGAAAACAAATACAGCAGAAAAGCCAAAGCACAATGCGCTGTAAAAGTTGACGGAACAAAAAAAGACACGAAAAGTTAGCATAAGTTTCGAAGTTGTGTATAGGGAATAATAAAGTGAGATTTGCTAAAGGGAAAACTGGCAAGACTTATCACAGCGATCACATTCCGGTGTTGCTTCGTTTGCTCTCCAGTGCACTTGTACGAAGAACTAGGAAAGCAAAGGTGTCCTACCTAGGACTTCCTTAGACATGCGCCTAGACATGAAGGTTTCTTTAGGAGCACCACTTTAGGAAAATTGTCGCTTCCACGCTTGTCACTGTTCTGTTTAAAAAGTTTTGGTGCTTTACAATGTGTCTATATATATGCATGAAGCTCTCAATGTCGACGGCAGTATTTGAATAAGCGCGGCTGGCTCTTGCTACAAAATAGGCCCCAATGTGACTGGTGAACCCGAAGAATAGAAAAGAAATTGTACATGATGCGCACACGCATAGAACTCGCATACAAAGTGCTATCAAAGGCAGGGATTTTTCCCGAGGCTGTGGGGAATGACGGTGTTTCTCATATATAACACTCGGTGTGACAGAATAAGACGACGCCGTTTGTCATGCGTGGCAGTTATACATTCCTTCGAAGAGCACAAGTGATTGAATTCCTAAGGGCAGCATTTCCTCTTCAGCGGTTTCTGAGTGCCGCGAATATTTTAAAATGGATTGCGAACAGGGTCACCAATACATCAGGATGCCGTAAAAGAAAAATATGATTGTGAGTTGCATCACCCGTTTTGGGGCTTTTTTTTGCCAGACGATTATATCTGGGGCTAGTGTGGGGAAGTTGCAACGTTTCTGTGGCGTCGGCAAAAAGTTGTTTGGTACAAAGTACAACAAAAGCAAGAAATGAGAATTTCTCCGACTGCAAAGTTGTTTTCCCTGTTCACAGCACAACTACACTGGAAAGACGTCTCCCGATTGCGGCAGCCCTCGAAGGCTTGGGATTGACATCAACGTTCACGACGCTTCCTGGAAGCTTGTCACGAAGTTTGGACTTTATTCGTTCAACGCCTTGGCCGTATGACAGTTACTGCTACGCGCCTTCTCAGCTGGAAGCAAAAATAACAGCGTCCTACACAACTAGACAACTAAGAGTGGTGCACATTCTATTCACCGCGATCTGAAGCAGGCCGTCTTCTGTCGATATGCATTCGCCTTTCGGATGACATGCACAATATACCGTCCGTCTCTTGGCTTGATCGAGACGCTAAGTACTGCAACTTGAATTGATATCTTTAGTTACATGTATTATACCTACCCAGTGTGTGGCACGTAGAGAAGAAGGTTGAGCATAGTCACACTTCACATTACAGATGAAACAGGCTGGAAATTACGCATGTAAATAAAAGGAGTGGGAGTGTAAAGGGGCTATAAAATGCACAAACGAACAGTTACTGTTTTAATCAGGGTGAGGCAGCTTAACGGCGCCTAATGCGAAGGGAGACGGTGTGGAAAGAAGGCGGAGGTCTGTAGAGTAGCCATAATAAGGAGATCTGAATTAAAAGAATACATACAGCAGATTTTCACGCTCTGCATTTGGATGGCAGTGGTGCGCACCTAAAACAAGCATAATGAACAAGCATAATGGGGAAAATGCCCTCCCACACAACGTTATAGCACGGTTCCTTGTTTTTTTCTCTTTGAGTTCTGGCTTCCGTTTAGACGGTTTATGGCCTCAGATGTTAGTACGAAAAACCGTCAGGAGTCACGTGGGCTGACAACAACACCGACGGATCCGCCGCTTTGCCGACTGGTGCCTGCACCACACATGGCCTGCATTTTTCAGCTTACGACGGCGCAGCTAAAGCGGCACTGCTTTGTCAAAGCTCGGCAATTGTGAACTAAGATTTGAAGGCAGAGAATTCGCAAATCTGAGCTCCAGAAGAAAATCTTTGTGGAAAGCAATTATATGAGAAAATGGGGTTCGTGTACACTTCTAATTTCGGCAACATGGTGTTATTTCGCAACACAAAACAATTTGAAGATTGGTTGAAGAACTCTGCTACACAGCGTTTCGACAACGCGATTTCTCTTCGTCTGGTAAAAGGCAGCAGAAACCAAAACAAAAACGAGTCCTCGCGTCGAAACGTTCTCTAGCAGGCTCAAGCTATCCTCCCCTTCTGGCGTTTTGTGTTTTCAAGATTCACACCTTCCTGCGGTCTCTCTACAGGCTTGTCGGTTAGCAACTTCCTTACCGGAGGAATACAGACAATATATGGGTGGTGTGCTTAAAGCAATTAGAGCTTAAAGCACCTCTTATATATATATATATATATATATATATATATATAAGAGGTGCCCACTTCTCTTAAATTGATATCCTGCGGAGCCACCGCAACCTACGTTCATAACTATATATATATATATATATATATATATATATATATATATATATATATATATATATATATATATATATAACTTATGAAGGGAGCCAACAGTCACCAAAACCAAGGTGCACAGGGGAATGTTTAATTTTTTTTTGTAATGTGTAGTGCTAATCAGTGGGATAATAATATTTGCATTAATCTATCGCCGAAAGAAAATTACTTGCAGCAGAAAAAACAACCATGCCGCCGGCGGGATCCGCACCCACGACCTCCGAATATCGCGTCCGGTGCTCTTACCAACTGAGCTACGGCGACGGCTGTCCAATCTGCTGCTCTCGTGGGTATTTATGTTTATTGTGTATAAGCGAACCTTGAGAGTGTTCACCAGCGCCACCCTCGTCCATAGCGGCGGACGTAGCACGTCCTGTATTACCGCGAGTGTGACGTGGAACATCATCTAACGGCGAGGGCGGAAACTATGCGAGAGCACTCTTATGCTACCTATGGCATCAAGACTGCCAGAACCGATACCCCCGTTAAGCAATTAGCGGTCAAGGTAAAAGAAATGAGGGACTCGTTTTTGACAAACTTATGAAGGGAGCCAACAGTCACCGAAACGTTGGTGTCGGTGACTGTAGGCTCCCTTCATAACTTTGTCAAAAACGAGTCCCTCATTTCCCTTACCTTGACCGCTATATATATATATATATATATATATATTATTATATATATATATATATATATATATATATATATATATATATATATATATTGTTTTTTTGCATTAAGCCATAGTGTGGAATTAATTTGAGCATCTTTTATGAAATAAGGAAAAAATATATGGACTGCTTACGAAGCGAAAAAAAATTATTGATTGGCAAAATGTTAGAGGCAGTCAAAATTGCCAGTAGTATTAAGTATATTCAACCAGAAAAAAAAGAATAAAAATTTACAATAAGCGTTTATGTGCTACTATGTCAGAAACAAGGTTTCAAACTTATGGGTCTCTTGATGTTAAATTTTCCTATCAGTAAATAAATAAATTTTTCGCGCACAGCGTTTTCACCTACTCCGCAACGCAGTACCAAGGTCGACCCCGAGCCAGCTTGGAAAAAAACTCGACGGACAACACGGCTGGCGGCACTTTATCGTTAAGAACATGCCCGGTACTTTCAGAGAGGCTCGAAGAGCAGCGAGGTTCCGTTAAAGACGAAAGTTGCAGACGGGCACCTGTCGATAGATCTGGCTAGGCGGAGCAGCCATCTGTGTTCAAGTTAATATCAGATGAATGGACCCCATCTTGCGCCACAAACCTGCAACTTGCACGTGCACCATTCCTAAGTAGGGTCGGCGCAAGGCGAGAGCGCCACCATCAGTGGCATGTTTGCCGTCATCGCTCCGCACTGACAAACTTCCCGGAAAGTTTAAAAATGCTCGCTCTGACATCTGACAAAAGCGTAATTTGAGAATGAAGTGCAGTTATCTTGCAGCAAATCGCATGGCGTTACTTGTCCAGTAGCGGCTCAGATTGCGCAGAATGAGCCATATCGTGCTATCGTCCAAATTGAACCACTTAAATAGGCGCGATAAGGAAAGTGCTAACATGCATTCACATTACACAGACCACGGGTGACGCTTGCATTGCTCCATTAAAATGCTGCCGTGGCCAGGATTTTACTTTGGCTGTTGTCAACCTCGTGAGCTTGCGTTGGTATGTCCTGATTTCTTACTGCTTTTTAGGGCCTGCATACGCGGTTGTGCGGTGATTTTGCGATGGCATGCTGAAATATTTTGTAACATCCGAGAATGGTGAGCATTACTGTGGGAGTGAAGAATTTCCAGTGGAATGCAAACAAAGGAAGTGATAAGATACTTATTTTGCGGCTTTTTTATATCTTGCACTAGTGATGTTTGCTCGTTCAAGGTAACGCGTACATAAGGCACGAACCTGGGTCAAAACTTATTTAAATAAGTAAATTTGGTGATAAGTAAAAGCACCCCTAGGTAGTTTTGTTATGGTCCTGTCTGATCACGTATGTATCTCTTCAGCGAGAAAAAAAATGGCTGTGGTTTAGCTCTGGTTAAACCTGGTAGGTAGCGAGAGCTACAGGCCATGACTACGCTTAGGCTTCGCCGTAGTTAAGCGATGTAATGCTACTGATGATTTACTTGGCCAATCGCTGTCTATGCTTATTTCGTTCCAACACTGAAGTCTGGCTTCTTTCAGGGACGCCAAACTCGGCACGTCGTCTTCTACCGTCGCGGATTCACTGTCAGAGGCTAAGCGAGCTCGTCTAGCCGCGTCATCATTACGACGCTTATCGAGACGTTTGACACGCTCTTCTTCGGTCCCTTCGGCACGCTGTCTCCTCCTTGTTTCTTTCCGACTCCGAAGTCTGGCTTCTTTCAGCCTAGCTGAATCATCGTTCTCCATAACGGCCGAAGCACAAGACAGCGTTTCTTCGGCGCCGCGTCAGCGTGTGGGCTACTGGCGTCGCCGGAGGCGAAAATTCGGCACTTGGAGCAACGCGACGCAGGGAGAGACAGATATCTGGCGAGGACAGACCTCAGCGTCTGCGCCGGAAATACCTCGTAGGTGGGGATTGATGGGGCCAAAAGCCGCGGCCCGTTTCTGCGAAGGCAGCCGCGCCCCTTTCGTACCCTTCCTATTGTCCCCCTTGCCCGCTCATAAGGTTCCCGTCGCCGCTGCATAGCACGGTTAGCTACGGACAGGGGATTATTGAGGGGCTTTACCCACGATGTCTCACCGCCCGCTCCTGGAGATACCAGTTCGTATGCTCTCATGTGTTTTGTCGCCTTCTGCTGCTGGCTCCGAGCGACGACGCCGGTAGACGAGACGCTGACGCGACGCCGAACAAACGCTGCGGCTCACTCCCGCTACGCCGAACCGTATGTATATACAATGGCAAGACGAGCGAGTTGGTGATATATACTAAAGGAAAAATAGCGCAAAAGACGGGGACAAGTGAAGAAAGACCGTCCCTCTTTTTCTACTACGCATGCGCACAACTGGCCAGGCGAGCGGCGTCTGCTCCACGACGAGCGCTACGGAGGAGTGACGTCATGCCAGATGGCGCGCCGAGCGGTGCGACGACGGCCGAGGTGCAACCACGGCGAAATTACGACCATGCTGAAGAGACGAAGCGGCTACAG
The DNA here is from genome assembly GCA_030143305.2 of Amblyomma americanum. Classification (NCBI taxonomy): domain Eukaryota; kingdom Metazoa; phylum Arthropoda; class Arachnida; order Ixodida; family Ixodidae; genus Amblyomma; species Amblyomma americanum. The sequence goes on along the minus strand of JARKHS020004781.1, from coordinate 127,706 downwards.
TACTGTAGCTCTCGCTACAAAAAAAGCACATAAGCCACCGTCTATCCGTAGCGACTCTCGACATAGTCGGCGTTATTTTTACTGGGAGCATTCGCGACTGTGTTAACATGAGCGTCCGAGAACAACATCTCAAGCCTGATTTTCACATATGTGCTCAAAATATCCAATTACGCTCACTGCTCTGTCGTTTACTGCTTTGTCCTTAACATTTGATATATCCTTTCACAGCGAAAGCTGTAATAGCTTTGGTTTAGCTATACAGCCATTCAATCCATCATAGAATGATCAGCGTCAGCCCTTATGCCTGGACTACTTTTGCTTTAAATTAATTAATTTACATAAATTCTATTCAATGGACGCCGCCGCTTGCCAACCCTAACAGGTGGCGATTGGCAGGAGTCAAATTTGACACCGGGACATCCTTCCTTTGCACGTTCCGGAGAGAGGAGAGGAGAGGGAAATTGCGAGAGTGAATAGAGGGAGAGGCTGTGAGGCAACGGATGCGCATATCGGATTTCCCTGATTCTGTTACGGCTGATGATGTGTGTTAAATTGCCAAATGCAGGACTAGACGACTGAACGAAAGCCGTTAAGCTTAACCCTAGAACTTTTCCGTTTCCAGTTTAGAGAGCGCCCGTGGTTCGTCAGACCTCCTACATAAGGCATTGATGGTTTTTTTTAATATGACCAATTATAAGGCACAGTTTTGCTCGTACGTGCATATATATGCATGAAAATCTATATGCTCTGTATATCTTTTCTGGAATGTTAGAGCACATAGCACGCTCGTTGTATGCAGTTTGAGACATTGCGACTCGGAACCAATGTCAGAGACAGACATGTAGATTTTTTTGTTCATGTTCAAACCACTGGAACACAAATATCTTTTGAAAAACTGACGGTAGATTAAACGCCATGTGTGATATTTTAGGCGTTCCAGAAGTAAATTGTTGCTGACTTCGTTAAGCCTTATATTCAGCACTTCCCCATTTATTTATTTCTCACACAGCCTCTGCGAACTTCGCAAAATGCTCGCTCTGGACACAAAACAAGGTTGCGGCCGTTAAAGTACTATCGTTGCCCACTTGCCTACTTGAAATTGATCTGTAGACTGAGATCACCCGACAAGACAACTCATGAGAAGTGTAGTGCGTTACGGCGATCAATAAAGCGTTGGCAGCGGGAAAGCCACCCCAGGGCTTCTCAGAAAGAACGCGTGGATTCGAAATTATGTTCCTAGGAAAAGACACCGCAACTTTCTCCCAGACAGGTTTGCTCCTACGATAAATACTTGTTACGAGAGCGTCGGACACGAAGTCTCATGAACACCAAATTACACAGGGAGCTTGAAGACTCTGACAGCAGAGGAAAACAAGAACCCCTCGCGAATGTTTCCATTTACGTGACCACGCGAATGGAGAGACCAGCTTCGTTTTGGAGAGTAGACGTTTATTCATTTATGAGCCACCCCTGGACAGCAGGATTGCACGAGTGCTCCGAAACGAAATGCGCCTTGAGTAATGCACGCTGTAGCGAGTGTCGCCATGAAATACTTAGCGCCTTTCCGGCGGCACCAGGATAAAGGAAGACGCTTCCTAGCTCTATGGAAAGAGAAAACAAGGCATGATTTCCCGGAGATGGATGAGGAAGCATACCGCGCTGGGATGGAGACAGCGGAGATCTGTCTTCATGCGTCTCACTGACGTGCTTGACAGTAACCTACAAGAATGTTCAAGTGCACTCATCATTCCTCTCACGGCGCTCTGTGTATTGTTTACAAGTGCATATAACAAACCAGGTACCGCGAATTTGCAGCACTTACCTGAATTGGCTATGCCAGCTGTATGAAGAGTAGAGCAAGGTGAAAAGAAAAAACTTCTGGCCCGCTATGTACTTACAACTCGAGTAAACATAAATCGGTATCCTTACCGGGGCGCATTCAGACTTTCCGACCCTTTGGGGACGAAGATATATGACATAACAATAAATCTAGAGTAGGCTCTTGCCGAGAAGGCGCACTTCTCGGCCTCCATACCTGACTTCGTGAGGATCAAATAAAATAATCCAAGGTGATGCATTCGCACTAGGTACACGACATACCTAGATGGCAGCCATTGGTTCAGTTTCGTGACCTGGTGTGCCCGATTTATGTTTCATCCATGTTGGAAAAAACGAGCACAATGCTAAACATAACTATATTGCGGTAAAAAGCATTTTGTTCAAATGAAATCGCGGACAATTTTTCGCTCCTGTCGGCCAAAGGAGATGCTTTGATTGTTGCTCTGTCACACACTTCTCTTTTCAGGGATGTCGGTGAGCTGCGGTTCCCGCTCCTCGCACTTTGACCCGCACTTTAGTTGGTGCCCTTTATGATGTGGATACAATTAAGCTGGATTCTCTCGTTTTCGCTTCAAAATAAGATCTTCCGATCGCATGAGAGAATAAAGTACAAAAATCCACGCGTTGCCCTGCTCTAAACGCATTTCAGTTCCTGTTTGTGGCTAAAATATACAAATAAGCTTCAAAAACAGGTGAATGCTGGCCACGTAAGTTAGGCGATGGAAGAGTCGCTGCGAATTCGGACGCCGATGAGTCCGAACTAAGAAGAAGCTGGTTACAACCGCAGGTCAGAACCCTAGGTACAGTTCTATCTGCAGCTATCGTTTGTGTGAACTTTTGCTGAGAGAAAGCCAGTAAACTGGTAGTGTGTACTTCGGACATCGAACGCTGTAACACAGGTTTTCCCGTTTGTGACTGCTATTGCCTTCATTATAGTTGCTGTGCTAAGCTCGTTATTAGTTCTAATTAGTGCATAATATTGGCCAGGCGAAGCTTCCATGCTGAAGGTGTCAAATTTTCTTGTATTAGATTTACCTACAAACAATGCCTGCCTTTTAATTATTTTTTTGTGAACGCAATTATTTTCATGAAAAGAGCACGTGCACCATCGGAATCGTCGAGCAATGCAGCATGAGCACAACCGAACACAAGTCACGTTTTTTCAAATATTATGACCAGTATTCACCGCAAATTTGTGCGCACGTGTTATTTGGGCCAAATCGATGCTTTTTCTTGTGCAGCGACTCTTTTCGTTCCGTCATTGTATAAGTCTGAACCTTTAATGTCTGTATTTGGTGAAACAACAGATAATCAGGCAGCTCATTCCTTCAATTTTTTCTGGTATCTTTCCGCTAATAAAGTCATTTATCGCTTTATCTGGCAAAAGATTTCAAGAGAAGGCAATGCACTCCATTAAAAATATATATAATTGAAAAAGTCGGAGGATACTGAAGTTATTTTGGGCGTACCGTGAAAAATACTGTGAATGTTGAGTTCGTGTAATTTGTTTCGAGGAATGTCCTTTCAAACTGTTCTCAGTTATTACCTTTTAAAGCAATCGCTATAAGCTAAAGGAAAAAGCAATCGTGGTTGCACAACGTTCCGTGAATGTTTGTTCACCATCAACCGTGATTTTTGGTCCTTTCATCCTACTTGCAATTACCGGGTGCGATATGAAATGCGACACTTATTGAGCTTTTTTCAGATACTCTAGGAAACCGGAGGCCTGCCCTCTGGTTCTCTACAGGGATCGGTAACGGATAAAAACTGCGACCATAAATGCAAAAAAAAAAGAGACACAAAACCACGTCCGAGATTGTAGCTCACACTGAAAGTTCGATCATTTGGGTCTGTATCACGGAATTTTGTGTTTATTTGACGGGCGAAAAACATCTCTTCCACTTTACTCATCTACACGTTTATGCCGCTAATAAATGCAGGTGGCTACGACTCAAGATACAGAAATTTTTTTGCTGGACTTTCTTCTGCGATCGATAGCAAAGATGTAACACAATGCTTTCTTGCAGTGAACAGGATAGAACACAAAAAGGTAGTATTGAGTGAAGAAGACAAGTGCTGACTCGAAACTGACGGTTTGATTTGCAAAACAAAAATCAAGGAATATTTAATTTTTGCCAGTCAAGGTGCACATTTACATCTCGTGGAAAAAACTTTTTCAGACAGGTGTCTCAACATACAGCAGCTTACAGTCACGCAACACAATAGATGGGCTATTCACGCCTAGCGTCTCTGTTCGCGCAAAGTTATGGTGGTCGCGTTACTTGACGTGTCTACATGAGAGCACCTTCAGTGATCACTGACGTTGGATTTCTTTTAGCGGGCAGTGAAGGGCGTAGATTTGCGAAAAATCAAAATTTTTTCATGGTCTTTCATAAATATGCGCCCGAAAAACCCTGAATGGCAGTTTTGCTGCATGACGCTTTGTCTCTGCAAAAATTTTAAGTAGTATGTTGAGCTAGAAGGATCGAGACAGACATAAAATGGCAGCAGGCAAATAGTAGGTAACATTTACAAGTCAGCGGCACAACCATGTTCAAGTCAGCGGCACAACAGAAGGAACACTCCTGAAGACTGTTCTATGAAGCCGATTCTCTATCACGGGCGTCAACGGAGTAAGCGTATTGATCATTTTGCGCTTGTCGAACGCAGAACGGGAGAAGAGCCAGCCACCCACCCTGAAGGAGAGATAACGTTACGACATCCTGAAAAGGCTGCGCAATCCGATCTGTCTGCCTCTCCTGCGTTAATCAAATGTCTCTTCGCGTCGTCCTGGAGATCCTGATTTAATACGTTTCTTTTTTGGACGCATTTTGGGGTGATTCTTCTGTTTTGATCATCCGCAGCACATGTCATCAGTCAAAAGTGTCAGTTGGGCAACGTCCGCTCCTTATGATAATGGCTGGAAAACTTAGCGCAGTTGCGTAACACGCTGGAACCTGAACTGTGGAAGAAGAAAAGAAATGTTCAGCTTTTTTCACAACTTTGAAATGTATGATTATGTCGACGTTTCAAGGTCCCGCCAGCGTACGTTCGGATAAATGGAAGGGCATAATAATTTGTTTTGAAGTTAAATCTTTTAGTCAGTGATGATCCTAATCTGAACCAAAATTGCCTCACCTAGACTGAATAATTCCTACTATTGGGCCTTTTTCCCTTCAGCATATTAGCTTCAACCATAAATAGTTTCCTCTTTACTCCTAGTAGTTAATCTAAGTAAACGAATGCGCAAGAGAAGGAATTTGCTGAGTACTGCTGGTTTCTGTTGTTAGTGCTATGTTTTTTTGCACTCCCCCGCGTATTTGAAAGGAAGGCTACTCGTGAGTATAGTTGACCGACATAACCACCCAAGGTTTCGTGCGGAAATAAAAAGTTGTCTGTAAACCATTTCCAGCCTTTATTAAATCAGAACGCTATTATGAATAAAAGCAAGAGAAAGAAGCACTAAAATGAATTGCATAAAATGATGCCCCGTACATACCTTTTACCACTCACTCAACTCTGCTAAACATAAACATCATATTCACTATCTTATTTCTTTTCATTTCATTACCCAACAGGAACAAAGGAGGAGTAATAAAAACATCGTAGAAATATTACATCGTGTCACACAGCTTAACAATACCAAACATTTAAAAACAAACAAGGAAGTAATAAAACACTGGAGAAAGACTTCGGTAAGTGCGGTATACACAAGCGTCATATACAATTGCACGCAGGCAGCATGGTGACTAAAAACATACGATGAACGGCTTGAGTATTCAGGGCAAGAGCAAAAAAAAAGTGTACTTAAAAAGACATTGACAGAAAAATAAAGTGAGGGAGGGAAACATTCAGGCCAATATTTCTGCCAAACCACTCATTAGCGTGACCAAGGCGTCTCCAAATTTTTCGTTTTTCACAACGCAAAAAATGTCTTTATTAAGATTATTTCGCTCACCAATTGCGAGGAGAAGAAATGAAAATCTTTAAAAAATTTGTTCGTGCAAATGCAGGCTCTGCTTTATGATCATGCCCAATGAGATAAATGATATGAGAAGCAGGCTTAATTTTCTCCCTGAAGTGTAGTCATCTGCTTTATACTAAAGGTTGTGAAAAGCATTAGACGACGAACTTTGCACCTAGTTTCTATTAGCTCCAGATTTAAGACGTGCTTAATCATTGAAATGCTGCAATAAAAGGCACAACTTTGTTTTACAGAGATTCTAGTTTGTATGCTGACTGATGAGCGTAGCCTTGGACGGCTATACATGTGCGAATAGCTTTCAGGAAGGCCGTTTTTTCTTTGTTTCTGTTGCCGAAGAACGCGAAGTGCATTTCGGACATGACTGGCGCGGTTGTATCTAGATTACGTTCAGTTTTGGAGGCTGTCCGCTGTACGACGGCCAAACAGTGATCACTATATTCTGTTTTTACAAAAAAAAACAACCACCACTGTTTACATGCAAAAACAAGAACAAAAGTGCTTTACTCCTCGCGTAGATTCCAGCGTGACGCATTTTTCTTCTTTTTTTTTTGCTGACGGTAGTTCATGAATAAAAAGATTAGCGGGCACTTTGGTGGTCTAAATAACGATGAGGCGAAAGCCTTTTGCGCGATGTTGCTGCCCCTGCCGCTGTTTGTGTGCTGAAAGTACTAATCAAAGACTATGCGATTGTTGACTGAAGCGCAGGTGCATCGTCTGCTGGCGCCTTGCACATTCGCAGTGCATTCAACGTGCCCCGAGTTTTCAGTTACGGAATACAACAAATTTTATTAACTATTACAATTTACCAGCTAAGTGAATAATTGACGGCATACTTCGCCAAACTAATTAACTATCACAATTCACCGATTTAAGCGAATAATTAGCGAATTAGTACATAAGGCATCTAACTACTAATACTAATTAAGTGATTTTAACTAATTACTAACCAAGTGCGCAATGAACTACATACAATTTCTGATTAAATGACGACCTATTCACCAAGTAAATAAATAATATTGAAATAATAATGAAGTGAACTATATATATATATATATATATATATATATATATATATATATATATATATATATATATATATATATATATATATATATATATATATAGAGAGAGAGAGAGAGAGAGAGAGAGAGAGAAAAATATAAACGTATTTGGTTGCTAGAGGTGAAATGCAAAGTTGAGAAACGCGTCATTTAGATAGACTGACATTTATTTTTAGTCGACATTTCGGGCAGAGCCTGTCCTTTCTTAAGACTGCAGTCTTGAGAAAGGACAGGCTCTGTCGGAAACGTCGACTCAAAATAAACTCTCTCTAAATGAAGCGTTTCTCAACTATGCATATATATATATATATATATATATATATATATATATATATATATATATATATATATATATATATATATATATATATATATATACACAGGCCCGGCAACGTATTCCCTCACAGGCGCTGTCACCGTAAACTTCCCGTGCTTTTCAGTTCATTCTCTGCGCTCTGCATGACGCATGTGAATTGCGACGAAAGTCTCCGCAATGTTGCTCACCTTTATTCGCTAGACGTTGTTCGCTGTTCGTACAGACCAAATGAAAAACCAAAGCCAAAAAAGCAGCAGTGATCGTGTTTAGGATATCAGTCAGCGATTTGCTTAGTTAGAGCGGGCTGGCCATCTGTAGCGCGGGAGAACGAAATTTGGGGGCTGTCGCACTTGTATATTTTCATTCAGCTAGTGGGCTGTCATTATATCTATGATATGTCTCGCATGCTAACACTGGGCCTACAAAAATATTATTTTCACTACATAGCAATGCAAAATAGCCTTGTTTTCTGTAAACTATCACGAAATAGAACAACTCTGTCAGCGTGATTCTTACCACGCCTTAGTTGACTCATGGTTCGAAGCTCTTTGAAATTCGTCTAACATTTGAACAGTTAATTAAAAACTTCTTACATGTGAATTTTTGTGTCGTCCGCAGATATCATGGGTCTAGAATTTTGAAAAAAAAAGATCAAAGTATTCTGTATCAAAAGAAGAAGAAAACCTTGTTAACTTCTACAATTTTCAGGTTACCTCTGAACAATATAGCGATAAACTTCAGGAAAACATGGTGTTCACAGGCTTATCACATTCACATCCTTGCCGCCAACTTACCATTGGCATTATTTAGTAGAAGAATGATCCACATGCCATTTCATTTGCTTGTACTTCTGCTCAAACATGCGAGCTATAAATGAACGTGGCGTTGAAAACTATTTAGAGTTCCCGTTGTGCTTGCTGCCACAATCGTTCTTTAAAAACACTGTCGCAAAGTAGTTAACACTTGGATATTATGTGTCGGGAAGTCGATCTCGGGGCTGTTTGCATCACTTGAAAGCAACGAATGCCTAATCTGCATTTAATCTCATAGCCGAGCCAGCTTAGCATAATCGATACCTCAGCGATATCGGCTTTTCTTACCGCATCAATATTATATTACTGTCATTCTCCTTATTTTCTACCTGTCTCAGGATTGTCTTAGAGAGTGGTTAATTAATAGTTAACACATTATTATTACTTAATATTTCAGCCTTGTGGACCTTGATTTCTACAAGTGTTTGCTTCGTCTCCAACTTTCTTGATGCTTCGTTAATCGTTCACGAATTTTTACAAACCATAGCTCCGTCGTGCGTTATAAAGAAAATCCTTAGGAAGGTTGACAGAATAAATCCCGTCAGGTCTGCTTTATTCATTTGCTTTTGAAGAAATGTTAATAGGCGACGGATATTAGCACATTTTAGCCGCTAGATTGCAGCGGCAGCGGCCGACATTGAACCAACCAACTGGTGGTCCGCAGTCCAACCCTATAGCCGGACAACCCGAAACAAAAACAACGATAACGCCCAAATCAAAGTACGACTGTCAGAGCACAAGAAAAGAGGACTTCTACCTCTGGAGTGAAATATTTATTTTTCTTCTCGGCAAAATGAAGCAACTTTTGTATCTTACGAGAAGAATGAATACACGAAGTAAACTTGTGTAAGCACGAATACTTTTTTTCAAACGGAAGATTGATTTAGTCATAATAGATTCATTTATTTATTGAATCATTTATTCACCGTTTAACAGCTCTAAATGTTTTTGCATCAAGGCAGTTTCAGCTCATTAAGCTTTTTGGCCTTTGTAGAAAAGAATGCCAAGAAAAAAATCCCCTCCTGTTGCCTTATGTAGTTTTTCTGAAAACACGCCGTCCGCACAAATGCATCGCTTCCTGTGCTGTACCCGTGGGCAAACTTGGAAACAGTACCGCCTTCGGTTATGGCGCATCCAACGTCACCTACATAAGCAAACGTGTTCAGAGCATCGTTATTCTTGTTCAAACTTTCAGACTCCGCACAAGCTGGATAATGCAGCCCATTTTAAACGTTCGGCCCAATCGATTCGAGTGCGTCAGATCAAATCGTTCGATGTATATGCCAGCTCCGTGTTTCAATTTTCTTCAGGACACAGTTAATCCCAATGAGCGTTTTCTTCAATCGTTGCCTTTAGATTCACCTTTCCCTATTCCTCAGGAGATCCCGCAATCCAGAAGAGTTGGCGTTTGAGGGCACGGTGAAATGCAAGATTTTTTTTCTTTCCGCGCACACTGCTTTTTATACGTCAAAATTTTTTGAAATTAACGCAATATGAGAAACACACACAGAGAGTAATGAGGCGAGGCCAAAATTCTGCTCCTTTTCTAAGTAAACAACAGAACAAAGGGCAAAAGCATTTATTTCGTCCAGAACATGATTCATGGTATCGAGAACGACAACCTCACGGTGGCAGATAATGATGGACGGGCGACTAAAGCAAAAGAGTCTTCTATGGGAGATATAAAAACATCTATTATTTATCTAGTGGTCTAAAATGTTGTAAAAATAAAATGTCTCTAACGTTTAAAAAGCGATCCACTCCGCGCACACGACAATCGCCAGCTAATTGCAATAGCGTTTTTCTTCGCATTGCTATATTGTTTTGGTGGCACGCTCACTGTGAACTCCGCATCAGATAAATGTGCGCCATCGTCCGTCATGGTAAGTTGCGCAGTGGTTTTAGTACGTTAGCGCACGAACTCACCCAAAATTCGGTTCTGTTAGCTGCAATACTTATGCATAACTTTAAATCCCACTGCCCTGTAATTTAAAAAAAAAACAGATTTAGTAACATAAACTGTCCACTGTGCTCGGCGCTGCTGGCAGCCTGTGATCTTCAACATGGCAAATTTCATCCGGCAGCGGAAAGCACCGGCCTCTCATCCGTCTTCTTGTTGCCGTACCACCGACGAGCGATAACATGGCTAACCCTGCACATTTATTGATTGCCTGCTTCAGTACTTTTCTATTTACGTGGGACAGGTGAGCCTATCAGAATTCTAAACGCTGTCATTTTCGCACGAAACACGATTGATATATTATATATTAGCGGCCGACGTTTCATTCCGTAGGCCATTTATTAGGCCGGTTTGTTTTGCTAATACCTAGTTAGTCATCTATACACGTACTAGCCAGGGGCACACACGCCGGTTCTCGTTGAGGCTTCGCAATAAAATTGTGTCAAGGGACAAAACTCTCATCTAAGTGTGCTTCTCGTTACTGTATGCTAATTATCCTAACGATTACACTGAACCTACAAAGCAGAGGCGCTTTTTAGCAGAGCAAAACAAGCTAGAAATGCGAGGCCTATAGAAGGATGCAGCTGGCAAAGGACAGAGTTAATTGGAGAGACATCGGAGAGGCATTTGCCCTGCAGTAGGTGTAGTAAGGCTGATGATGATGATAGAAGGAACAGAAAGAGGAAGCTCTTGTTCACCGACCTGCCTCTTCTCCACTCTTTAATTTCATGGGAACCCTGGGAGTAGCCATGCTATATTTCTGTATTCTAATCAAGGAAAACCATTTTGTTTTCCTTATTTAAAAATCTGTACAATTTGAAACGATTAGAAAACAAGATTATGAGCCATTTGGTTTGGTTTATGAGAGTTTAACGTCCCAAAGCGACTCAGGCCCTGGGGGGACGCTGTAGTGCTGATCTCCCTATGATTTCAACCACGTCGGGTTCTTTAACGTGCACTTATGTGGCACTCTCCACTAACTTTGCGGGTTCGATTTCGGCCGCGTCGGTCGAATTTCATTCGAGGCGAAGTGCTAGAAGCCCATGTGATATAAGTGCACGTTAAATAGCTTTAGGTGGCCGAAATTATCCAGAGCTCTTGAATATAGCGAACCGCAAGAGCCTGAGTTGCTTTGCGGCGTTAAAACTACGAAACCAAACCAAATGGGACATAATATTTGCTATCCCATTCCAACCTATGCACATTTTCAATAGGGTTGTTTTATTTTTACCGCCACCTCAATGGGACACTTCACGGCATGGGCGGTTAGAATTTGAGAAGAGGAACTTTATTTCGTAGTGGTTATTTTACCGATCAATTGTATTGTCTTTTTCCATTGGTAAGGTTTGCCTATGGTGCTGGAGCAGCCGCATAACACCGAATGCTAAGTTTGAGTCCTTACATCAGTGGTTGTGTATGACAGATGAACAGAAAAATGGATCACGAACAGGAGCTATGAAAATGTGGCCCTGGATTACAAACATGAAAGGAAAAGGTTTGAATAAATTATGTTCAGTGCTTGAGCCCCACGTAAGGCGCTGCAAGTGTGCAGGTAAAGAAGCGGAGATGGGAACTAGAGCTTCAATGAAACGCGCCCAATACGCGTGGCTCCTTTCATCAGATCAAGAAGATTTGAATGTAAATATATATTTGTCTCTCCGAGAACGCTCCTAATCTTCAAAATTTAGCGAGCATTAAACAGTTGAGGAAGCCAAATTCATTCTTTTCTTGAATACTATAGGAACAGAGCGTTCAATAAATATGACAAGAAAAGAAACCAAAGTAGCTTGGAAACCCGGAGCGAAGCTTGACAACCTCCGTATGTTTTCTTAAACCCTGCGGTGCGCACCGCCGAACCTAAGGCAGGGCGTCCTCAGGGTCAAGACCCCTTTGCGCGTACCACTCAAGGTGAGGATAGGAAACGTCGCAATCAAACCACAGTAAATGGAGCCTCAAAGGCGTTTCAAAAGAATTCGCAGAGAGAACTGTTTGGTTACACTTCCTCTGTGTGCGGTCGTCTGTGTTTTCGCAACGATCTCATAAATCTACCACTGCCTTGGTAGCTACCCTTGCTGCAAGGGTCGCTTGCCACTCTAATCCTCACTGCAGTCTAGATGTACGTCAGGAGCCCCTGAATTTGCCGTTACACTACAGAAACCGTCGGTGTCGGTATTTTCACTTGCATCTCTATCATTATCTTAGGACTACACTGTTAAACATGTGCGTTCGCCAACGGAATTTAGTGAAACATATGCGTTGTCTGATGCACACTACTGTGGCAAGAATAATTTACCATTGGAAATCTGCGTCCTTGTGAATCTCATGTCCACCGAGATATTTTTCCGAAGAGCTCCAGCACGCTAAAGGAAAGCTGCGTGGTGGCCGTCCTGGTATTTTAGCTGCTTCAATGTCACTGATCGCGAGCTTCAAGCAACTGTTAATTTATGTTCCTATACATTTTGATTTACATCATTATTTTAAATTTTTAGCTCTCTACACTCGTCCTTTCTCTTACGTTTGGCTACTTACCATGTTTAGTAATAAGAACTCGATCAGAATTAAATACCACTGAAATGAGGGCATTTTGTAGGCAACCACAGCTTTGACCTTGGGTGTTTCGAGAGGTGAAAAATGACGTTTGTTTGTACCTCTCAGCATATACTCCTGTGTCTAGAAACCCTCATATTGTCTCTATTTTCCGACGCATTCACAACGCGCTCTAAAGGGATTATATTTTTGATGCATACTTCAGTTATTGCTGCTAGTTAAGGCTTCCTGCAAGCGGTTTTCAAAAAGAAATTGAACGAAGAGTCCGCACATTAGTTGTCTTAAAAAAGTAAAAGCGTTAAACCTAGACAATTTAAATAACGTCACCGGCATTATCACACCTATCGTCATATAAAGATGTCATTGGTAAGTGCTAATTGCAGACTAAATACTCTGACAGGCTAATTAGGACAAGATGGTATGCCATAACTTTGCAGCGGAAAGAGTTTACTGAGCACGTTTCTACAGTTCTCCAGAAGGAAAACAAATGCGCCGAGGTTACCTTAATTCTATTGGTAGGTCGTGGTAATGTTTAATTGGTTGGTTGCTCAACCAACCTGCATTGCTTTGACGTGGCGAATGAAATTATGTTGTTACAGCAGAATTGTGCGTTGCAGAACTCATTTCATACTGACTCATTACTATAAAAAATTCACCCATCATCAATATTATATTTCAGTACTACGATCAGTAGTATCAGCACCAATATCACTTTGGTTATTATTATCATCATCATCAGAATATTTGGCTATTCCCGTAATAATCAGCAGCAGCATCGCTGGCGCCATGCCTGAACGAAATGCATTATGCAGCACCGATTCAACCGGACAGTGGCTGGACCACATCGACTGCGTTTTTAGGGGCGAGCGGCGGGAGGTGAATCTGGAAAGTATAGCAGCCGTTTCTCTTAATATGGAAGCATATGGAATATGTTACAGAAATGCGTCTAAAGAAAACGGCGGCGTGGCTGTAAACTCTGATAAAATTAAACTTTAGGATCACAAGACGAAGTTGTTCAAGTCCAGAACGATATCTCTTTGCCTCTGAAGTTTTATCTTTTTTCTCACAATCAGAGAGGCGCCGCTCCCTCTTTGTGACAGCGATGGAAGTGGAGGATGTCTGGCCTCCAGAACGCTTTCTCTTTGTCTCTGAAGTTTTATCTTTTTTTTTTCTCACAATCAGATAGGCGCCGCTCCCTCTTCGTGACAGCGATGGAAGTGGAGCACGTCAGGCCTCCTCTGGAACCCGGTGGGTCGGCGGCTGCCGCCAAGAGGAAGCGCTTCTACCAATCGAGCGAGGCAAGCAGCCAGGTCACCGTGCTGTATTCATCTACAAGCGAGGACTCCTCGGCGGACGATGGGTTCGTCCAAGTGATGAGCAAGAAAGCCAAGAGAAGACTGCGTAAGAATGAGGACTTGTCCTTATCAAATACATCTACCGTCATCACGACGCGTGGTGCATCGGCGCATACTGTCCTGTTTGCGCGTGAAACGCCCACCGACAACGTCAACCAGCTGAACAGACAAGCTACGTCGGTGTTGCTCGAGGCTCGCGTCCCGGGAGTGATCAAGGACGTCAGGATCAATAGCCGAAGGAACCTCCTTGCCATCGATGTAACGGAGAGGAGCGCGTTTGAAAGTCTAGCCACCATCAAGAAGATCGGAGACATCCCCGTCCGCTGTCTTGTTCTTGAAAACAATGGCACAATCGCTGGCATCATTTATGACATCGATGCGAACATCTCTGACTCCGATCTGCCGATACTCCTTCAATAAGGGACGAAAAGCATCAAAATAACCAAGGTTCAACGCCTCGGCGAGTTAAGGTGCGTCAAGCTCACTTTTAAGCGCGATTGTATTCTATCGCACGTGAACGTTGGCCACATGCGAAATGCATTTCGCCCATTCGTCCCGAAGCCGCTTCAGTGTCGGAAGTGCATGAAAACTGGGCATGTCAGTGGTGTTTGCAATAACACCATAGTGTGCCCGCGCTGCTCTGAACCACATAATGGTGACAGTTGCCGCACTACTGACTTGAAGTGCGCCAACTGCCGTGGCCCTCATGACGCTTCTTCGAAAGTCTGTCCCCGCCTGAAGAAAGAAAGGGTGGTGTTGAAGCAAATGGTGCGAGACCATTCAGTGCACAGAGAGGCCGCAGCTACGGTGGTCGGCGTCGTTTTCGTCGCCGGCGATCTACTAGACAAAAGGCTGACAGCGGCAGGGAAGCCCCCATCGCTCCTGCTCCTTGTCCTCCAATACCACCGAGTAATGTAAGCCCGGGGACTGTTGAAGCCGGAACGAGTGCTTCAGAGGTGACCCACCATTGCCGCAGCCACGCTCGACCTTGGTGTCTGAGCAGGCACCAAGCCCCCACTGTCCTGCATCTAAAGCTGATCGAGCCCAAGGCAGAGATTCAGCCCTAGGTGAGGAAGGGCAGGTGATCGCCATCTTGAGTTCCCTTAAGAACTTCATGCGTGTGATGCTGTCTAGGCTTCGCTCGCCAGCAGCACGGAATGCATTGCAGGTACTGGGCGCACTAAATCCAATCCTTGCAGCTTTCCACAATGGCTCTCTTAGCATTGTCATTTAGAAGCCAAGTCAGAGATGTACCCACTTCTTTCCAGTGGAATGCCTGTAGACTCAGTTTCCGCATTTCGGACATTCGTGAATACGTTTATAAATAGAAATTTCCAATCGTTGTGACTTGTGAGCCCAATTTACAAAATCCCATCCGAATTTCTGGCTATGAAGCGTTTGCATCCTCCACGCACAGGGGAAAAAACAAGGTCATCCTCTAAATTCGAAGGGAGCTTACTTATGTGCACAATACGGTTGCCCCTCACAATCATATCCAGAACGTCTGTCTAACGGCGAAAAGGCGCACCCTGGCGATTACGCTTGTGGGTGCGTAGTTATCTCCAACGCCGACAGACTGAGGGACTTGTTGGCTGTAACACCTGGGCTTGGGATCGTCACTGATGACTTTAATGCGCATCACGCCATGTGGGGAGGCGTCCGAATAAATTCAAAGGGAAGAAGTCTTGTCTGTTCCGCCTCTGACCACGACCTACAATACCTTAAAGACGGCTCTCCAACGTACAATCGCGGGCTGTCTTGCAGCAGCTGTCTGGACTTGGCGTTTGTGTCTCAGTGCCTTGTGAGACGCATCCGGTGGTTTGCCGATGTAGAAACGCATGGAGGTGGCCACATCCCCACATATATTATTTATTGTTCCTGGTCTCGCTGGATGCAGATCTGTCAAACGTTTGCAACGAGTAGACTGGTCTATGTTTAAAACCTTTATGGAAGGAGTCTGCAGAGAAGAAAGACATTACAACAGGCATTGAAGAGCGCATCAAGGAGTCTATGGAACACGCGAGATGCTTCTTCACTCCATTGCCTAAGTTCACAGACTTCGATGTGGAGCTGCAGCGCCTCCGATCCCTTCGACGAAGAGCAGAGAGAAGATACAGGGCACAAAGTCGCTGCTCGACTTGAAGGATGCAAGGCGCACGCAGAAGAAAATCCAGCGCAGAATTCAAATCTTGCAGGCAGACCTTTGGAGGGCATTCTGTTAACACCAGCCTCTAGGCCGTCTTCTTCATTATGGAGTCTGCGCCAACCTCGCGTGCTTCTTTCCGTACCGGGCATCAAAAGGAAGGCTGATCTATTGTCGACAGCATTAAAACAGACGACTCTAGAATATTTGCATAAGAAACAAGGACACCGACTGCACGTATACACCGATGGCTCAGTGACCCCTTCCAGTTCCTCGAGCTCCGTAGTCATCCCCGTAAGGACCATAGTTAAGAAAGTGCAAACATCGCACCGGACTTCATCGAATGGTGCAGAACTTACTGCTATTCGGGTCGCCATTGAGCATATCAGTGAAGAAACACCCAAGCAATGGTCTGTTTTCACGGATTCAAAGGCAACCCTTCAAGCATTACAATCTGCACTTCGTCATGGAGGCCATGAAAAACTGGTCGCGGAAATCCGACAGCTCCACCACACCGCCATCAATAAAGTGCACGATACTGTTTACCAATGGCTGCAAGGACACAGCGGCATCGCAGGCCACCACCGCGCGGACGAGGCCGCGCGAACTGCTCACCATGGAGGCGATTGTGTATCCATCCCCATCTCGAGAGCCGACGCAGAGGGTAGGCTTAAAACACTGTCACGGGACATCACGCTTGCCGCGTGGAATTCAGGCCAATTCTCGCATTCGCGTTTAAAAACCTTGGACCCAGATCTGAAGCTACGGCTTTCGTCCGGCCTGCCACGACGTGAAACAACTTTGTTGTCTCGCCTGTGGCTTGGCGTAGCTTTCACCAAGGATTACTCCTCTTTAATAGGTATGGCTGATAGCCCTGCATGTGCCATCTGCAGGTGTGATGAGACTATTGCAAACATTCTCTTGAATGTCCTGCCTACAGCACCGAAAGGCAGTCTCTCTGCCGTGCACTGGAGCGTCTAGATGCGCGCCCACAGAAGGAAACGAAGATTCTCAGCCACTGGCCGCGGCGATCGTTGGTGGTGAAGGCCTCCAAGGCACTGCTCTGCTTCTTGAGGTCTTCTGGCCTGCACGATGGGCTGTGACTTTAGTGAACGCTTTGAATGTTCAAAGTAACTTCGATTTCATGCAACCGTCTTTTCTCCTTTATCTTTTTCTCCCCTCAGCTCTTTGCCCCGTACAGGTCAGCAAACCGGCTGTTCTTCTGGTTAGCCCCCCTGCCTTTCGTCCTCCCCCTCCTCCTCCTTGGGAACAGGAAACATTGGAGAACTGTACGAGTTCCGTAGGATTCAGAGACCTTATACAGGCTGATAGATATCTGCGTGTAGCAGGCGACGTAAGCAGGAAGCCACACGGCGACTGTATGAATGAAAAAAACTCTTCAGTGGGGAAGATTGTAGTGGCTGTACAAGTGGATGTAATATGAGGGAGTGCTTGGAAACCCATGTCGATGCTGGGCGATCGACCGTCTGTAGATTATCTGTAAATCGTAGTCATAGGCCATCGTAAGAAAATTAGGCCTGCGTACAGTTAAAAAACAAGTAGCACTTTAGGAGCAATGCTTCAAGTTTTAAATTATGAATAAAAATGGAGCACTTTCGCGTGCGTAACTCTCATACCGTTTTCTAAACTACGCGCTACGAATATGTAACACATGTGTTTGTAGGGTTGAAGCAGTTACTAGGGCCCGATCGTCTTCATATTCCTTCTAGCTGTACGCGCAGTTTCGTCGGCAGCAATTGCACCAAGCGCATTAAGCAGCCCAAGGAACGAGATAAAAGCGCATCAGTTTTTGTGCTGCAACTTAGACTCTATAGCCTTGTCCCATGGAGTGCGTGTGTGGCGATGCCTGCTCATGCAGGGCTTCAGACTGCGTGATATACTTTTAAGGCAGTGCTAATTATATGTACGAGCGGCAGAAAGTGCGTTTTTGTGAACTTCTCGTTACGTATTTTTTTAATTTTCCACAAACGCTTTCTGTCATATCACGACACATCATTTCTACTTGTTTCTTTTATGTATTTCCTGCGCCACTGCCAAATAATGACCCTACCAGATGTGACCCCTTTTCGCCTATCCGCTCGCCCTCTCTTATTAGCCGCTCTCCTCGCCAACCAGAAGCCATCACCTATACTAAAGCAGCCAACGCGAAAGGCGACGATGAAAAAGAACTTTCCGTCACTGCTTCTTGCTTGCATCACTGCGTAAAGGGCTGTGAACGAAGAGGGGTCAGCAGCGCACGGTGCTTAGGTAACTATAAGCGAAACGCGAGTTAGGAGCCAACCGGAGTTTCTTGCAACAGATGGGCGGGGATGAAGAGAGAACAGCTAAGCTTGGTGAAAAGTATTTTGTTGTGCCAGGCAATCAACCGAACCATTAGTGCTAAAAAGATGAGAAAATTTACTGATTTAGTTATTCTGTCTTTTTATACCACATCCAGTGCCCTAATTGCCCCGAAAGTCAACTACTAATGGTAGCGCAGGAGAGCAGTTGGCTTGTTGTAATTATTGTAAAATTTTTAAAGGTGCCCCTAAAGAGGAATCAGAACACGTCTTTTTTACCGTGGGAACTCGATCTACACGCTCCTAGCATTCTTAGAAACTTCGAATTAATGTCGTGTGCGGCCGATCTCTCTAATTTATATCAGAGTAAAGGTCCCGGCTCCCACCATTTTTTTGAAACTCAACGCTGAATGTTGGAGGAGTCAACCAACGCGTGGAGTGCCTTTCAGCCAGACCCGTGGCGGCTTCGCTTTCGCTTTTATTTTGTTGTTTAAGCTTCTGTGAATAAATAGTTATACTCACAGACAACATAGCTGCAAATTAGGCCCGTGGAAATAAAAATACGCGTGCATTCTTTGATTTACGTATCACTCCGCCGATGGCAGAGCGGCAAGCCACCACGGGACTGGCTGAATGGCACTGTACGCGTTGGTTGACTCCTCCGACTTTCAGCGTTGAGTTAAAAAATAAATAACGAAGCTGAGATGTTTAATTCGATTTAAGTTAGAGAAATCGGCCGCATAGGACCATAATTCGAAGTTTCTAAGAATGCTCGGAACGTGCAGATCGAGTTCCCGCGGTAGAAAGACGAGTTCAGGTCCCTGTTTAGTGCACCTTTAATAAGCCATGAACGATCGCCAAAACTACTGAATTAACATGCGTCATGAGAAAAGAAGAAAAAGTTGAAAATGTATTTGGAATTAGGAAACATTTTTGTTGTGCCCCATATACACATCCATTAAGAGAATGTCGAACACCGCAGTTTAATGACGGTGGGGAGGAATGGGCTCCTGGTTTAGGCTTTACTGTCTTCTATAACCAAAACGTGGTGATCAGGACGACACACTTCGTTATGTGGTAGAATTAGTCGAGTTTACAGAAAAAAAAGAATTGAACTGGAAAGGCCGATGGGCTTCGCAGTGCAGTGTGCTCCAGAAAAAGAAGAGTTTAGAAAAGCTGTGGGAAGAGATTGATGGAGTTTGGAAAATCACTTTGGCTGCGAAGGTTCTGCGACATTCACTGTGGGCGAAAAACCCACTAATTGTCATGCTCGTTTCAGGCAATCAGTTAAGGAGCGCTGCGGGATGCACGATATTAACAGCCACGCATCTTGCTTTCATGTCGTAAACTACGCTTCTGAATATTTGTATCGGGTAAAGGGCAGCATCAGAGGTTCATAATTCCTCATCATTATCATCAACCCATCTACGTCTGCTGCAGGGCAGAGGCCTCTCGCATGCCTCTCCAATAAACCCTGTCCTGTGCCAGCTAAGGCCATCTTATGCCCGCAAAAGTTCTAATCTCATCCGGCCACCTAACTTTGTGCCGGTCCCTTCTACGTTTGCCTTCTCTTAGAATCCACTCTGTTACCCTTAAACCATCCATTATCTTTCCTTCGTATTACATGTCCTTCCCATTTCTATTTCTGGTTGATTTCAACTAGAATATAAATACCTCGCGTTTGTTGTTTCAGCAACCCTGCTCAATTACAGTCTCTTTACGCTACATCCACCATTTTCCTTTCCATAGCTCGTTGCGTAGTCTTCGTATTAAGTTGAACACTTTTCACTGTCCTCCATGTTTCTGCCCCGTAATTGAATAGCCGTACGATACAGCTTTTATGTGCTTTACTCTTGAGGTATGGTGGTAAGCTTCTAACTAGGATCTGAGAGTACCTGCGAAATGGAACATTTCTTTGAGAAATGACAGGAAGCTTAGCAGCAGGTCCAATCTTCAGCATATAAACATCCGGCTTTGTTCGCAATTGACGTATACAGACTGCTTAGTCAAGAAGGATTTTCTTGTCACACACTTTGGCACTTCAGAATAGATGTAACTTGAGAAGCTGGCTTCATTTGTTAATTTGCGTGTCTTCTTCAAGTACACTAGGAGAAAATCCTGCTGAAGCAGTACAATAAATTTTTACAGATGACGACTGACTTCTTTCAAACAAAGGGCTTCTCAAACATGTCTGTGTTGTTGAAACGAATTTAAAACAAACAGAAGCTCAAGCTGACAGTCCCTGGTGCGATTATCAATCCCGAGGCTTTGCACGAAACAATGGCTGCCATAGTGATCACTTGAGAGACATTGGAAAGCTACTTGCCTTTGTAAAATTGTGGTGCCACCAATCCGCTTCGTTCAATCTGGAACCTGCATTTACATCCAGTGTGCCTTCTTTTTGCGCCTCCGTGCAATGCTAATTTATTTCCTAATTTATTCTAATTTATTTCACAAGGCTTAAATGGCCTTGTGACGGGGCATAATACCTACAGATAAGCAGCTGAAGGAACGGCAGTACAAGGCATGAAGCTCGCGTTGTTTACGCCGGAAATTAAAATTTCACAACCCCTACAAAAAATTCTGACCTGGCTTGCGCCCGTTTCAGAAGGCGAACAAGAATGGGATAATTTTTGCCCAGTAAGAACAGAGGTGACTGCTGCGTCAAGAGCAGTCGAAAGCAATCATGGTATTTCGCTTGTATGGAACACAGCGTGTACAGAGTCTCATGATAATAAAAATTAATATTGTCACATATATTAAGGAGCCTAAATTAAATTTGATAGGAAAATGGTGTGAAGAAGACGACGTGAATTAACCGAAGAATGAAGAAGAGGAAGAAGAAGCATTCGGTGAGGTGGAGAGAGATGATTGGTGGAGAAACACTCGGCGAGGTGGAGAAAGATGATTGGTGGAGAAGAGAAGAAGACGACGACAAGGCTTACGTGGACTAACACCGAGGCTATAAAAGGGCGGGTGAGAGCGAGGGACTCGGCGGAACAGCAGATAAGCGGAGGCTCCGGCGAGTCAGGGACACTTTGGCTGGAAGAGAGCGACGCCGGCTACTGCTCCGGTGAGCTCGCGTTCTACGACATCGCATCGTGGACTACCTGCTGTGCCTGAGCCCGTTCCGGGGAGTAAACAGAGGACGCTACCACCTGCTACGGCCAGGGTTGTCTCCAGCGCTGTTGCCACCCATCCGGGTGGTGCCCCCAACGCCAACAACACCGGCATCATGTCCACGGGCGCTTGGACCGGGAGCTTGTACGACGCAGCCAGCGACGCCAGCACAAGCACGTCGGACGCCGCCAGCAACGCCAGCCCAAGCAGCAGGGCGAACGCCGCCTCGACGCCGCCTACTGGATTCATACAACGCCGCAGCCACACCGAAGCAACCGTGAGCACGAACGCCGACCGCTAATAGTAGAACACTAGTAGTAGACGCTAGTAGCAGTGTGCCCGGGTCGTGTGTATTTATAGTCTTTGTGTTTTGTGTTATTTTTATTAGTTTTGCGTTCTAGTGTGTGTGCCACGTAGGGTGTAATAAATGTGCGTTTGGGTGGGTACACCCGTCGCCTAGTCCATTCTTTCAGTCCGAGCGTTCTCCGGAGAGATCCGTGACAAATATCTGTGGATTTTATCCCCTGCCGGCACTATCAGGAATGGCAGTTGGTAAGGTCCATTGTTGTAGAGCTTGATCCGCGGAGGGGAATAAAATCGAGGTTAGTAGCGAGAATTGTATTGTGGATGTGGGCTCAAGTTCTGTCTCTTTGATGGTGAAAGGTAAATTTAGGTTTCGTTTCGTCGAAGGTTGAGGAATTGTATTTCTTCGGCTTCACCTGGGCGCATGGCAGACAATCCTCAGAAGTGCTAAAGCGCAGGAAATGTCGAACAATCAAAGCTCGCCCGCCAGCTTTACCTCCGCGGATCCACAAAAACACGTTTGAGGTTCCATCATGTAACGTTTAATCTTATTTTGCAAAAAACTATTTGTGTGTGCTTCATCTTGATCACATTCGCGTGATGTTTGATATCGCGTGTCTTTGATTTTGCGTATTTTTTGTTGTTAAAAAACCCAGTATTTGTACATAGTGACATAAAACCGAGAGCGAATAGCCAATAGCCGATAAAACGAAGGCATAATAACAAGCGAATTCCGCGGAAATACCACTATTACACTGACACCAGCCGAGCAGCTTGTTTGTAATTCGTTTCGAGGGACCTGTATTTCCTTTTTCTATGACCTCCCACTGCGCTCACACGGCAGCCAAAAAGTCTGTTATCGTTTTGTACGGCAGGAAAGCGTAGGAGACAAATACGCAAAAATAAACGTTCGATCGGCCTGCGTCCTTCCCGCTGCTCTGGGTCCAGCGCATTGCGGCGAATGTTTCGGAGTGGACTTTGCAGGCGGCGCAGGAAGCGAACGATCTTTGTGCGGCCAGACAGCGGGATGTCGGAAGTCTGCCCTGCTGTCTTCCTGACCGATGGCTGCGGTACGGGATCGCAGAAGCTGTCGCCCAGGCACATGTCTCTCTTGCATAACCCCCAATGGTTTCCCTCTGCGACGGGTGCGTTATGAAGCAACTGGCGCGTATCCATGGGAAAGAGCAAGTCCCGTCATGTTGTTCTGAGGGCACTACTAGCTTCGTTTAGAGTGAGATAAATTCAGTCGTGGCAAAGCAGCCAAGTTGCGTTCGACCGGATTTCCGCCTGTGTCGGAAGCATCACAGAAGAGGAAGGCTGCAGTATGACGCAATGACAAAACCTAAATGGCAATTCCCGTTTCAAGGAAACACTATTTTGAAATTCTGAATTGTGTGAGCGATATGAATGAAGGAACGATCAAAGAGCACACGAGTAATTCGTTCTTGGGCATACAAGAAGGCAGACAGCGGGTGCGGATGTGTTTTCATTTCTTGTATTTAAAACAAACACCGAAAAGCGCCTTCCCAATATTCCTATAACTTGTACTTTCTGAAGATCTTTGTTCCTACAGCACGTCTTGCTTTAATTCTGTAACTAAGATTCTAATGCGTTCTTGGTCCTGCGCTGTGCCCTGTACATTTTATCCTTCTAGGCATTCTTCCTCGCAACCATTAACTGCCGCCTCATTAAATCGAAAAGAAGCGCTGGCACTTTGTTCCCGTAATAAGGGAGTTAGTACTCTTTAGCATCCGCCCAAGCGCAGCCGTGCAGCTAGAAAGGAAAGCTAAATAGTTTTCACAGAAACTTCACAGACGAAGAGATACTCATCCTGGTCCGGGGAGCAAACCCGGGACAACCGCTTAACCGTGACAGTCCCTTTTCCAACTAAGCTACCCCAGCGGCGTCCTTGTAGTTTCATCATCTGCCTTGCTCTTTTTCCAGTGCTGCCGGGCACCCCCCGGTGATACAATGGTTAAAAGCTCTCCCTTGACCTTGTGTTCAGCTTATTTAGTACAAAATGCTTGGAAGTTGGATGTCTCGCTTCATCATGAGTTTACAAGACGCATCATCATGACGCTTTTTGGCCACAGATGTCCTTGCGCCACAAAAAATCATCTACCACCTAGGCTAAGCAGAACGGCTAGCAGATGGTAAGGCAATACCGAGCTTAATTAAGAAATCGAGGTCAGAATGCTGTTATTAGTCCAATCTTTAATGGAATCCCCCAAGACGGTGTAGATTTGTAATAGACGAGCAAACATCAGCATCCATCCAAGCGCCACCAAGCGGTTACAACACTGGACTACCATCGTTCAGACTTGAAGTTATTGATCGAATGCGGTCTTAGCCTACCATCTGTTAGACATCCTGGTTCCATTAGTTGGCACATTGCCTCGGATAGACGGTGGTTTCGGGTTCGATCCCCGGACATGGAAGAACATTTATTCAGCTGCAAAATGTCAGTAAAAGCTGTAAATTTCCTTTTCTAGCCGCATGGCTGCGGTTGGACTACCATGGGACTAACTTTGTTTAGGTGACAGAAAAGTTGTTTTGAAGCTTGGTGCGTGAGTCCAACCAGTGCACAATGTGAACGTACATATGGACTGAACATAAGCGTTTGTACGCCGAAATCAAATAACTTAAAGAAGGGTCTGGAGGCTACGCCTAAGCGATTGTACACAGGCTTGATTTTTGTTTAACTTTTCGTGCTGCGGCTTGGGCTGCCTTCAAAAGCGAGAATAATCTGTAAATCTTTTAGCTTTTAACTTGAGCGACGTGTAGGCATAAATGCTGGACCAACATTAAACGCTGATAATAAACGCCAACTTGAACGAATTCGAAATGTGCGCTTGTTTCATGAATCTTTTAATCATACAAAGGCACGACCATATAATATGACACATAACTACCATATAGCAGCTTCGGGTTTATGATCACAAAGGCAAAAAAGGTCTCTCTCGCTTACTAACAACGTTCATGTTCAGTTGAAGTCAACCGCCGCGGTGGCTCAGTGGTTAGAGTTCTCGGCTACTTATACGGAGTGCCCGGGTTTGAACCCGACCGCGGCGGCTATGTTTTTATGGAGGCAAAATTCTAAGGCTCCCGTGTGCTGTGCGATGTCTGTGCACGTTAAAGATTCCCATCTGGTCGAAATTATTCCGGAGCCCTCCACTACGGCACCTCTTTCTGCCTTTCTTCTTTCACTCCCTCCTTTATCCCTTCTCTTACGGTGCGCTTCATGTGTCCAACGATATATGAGGAAGATAGTGCGCCATTTCCTTTCCCCAAAAACCAATTAATATTATTATTCCAATCGTTTAGTTCAAGTCACACTAGTTGACTAGTCCTTCAATGAGTCCAAATATTGAAAAGCAATTTGAAAAGAGCAGGTGTTCCCCCAAATCACAGGCGCATTAGCTTGGTCGACTTTTTGCATAATAAAGTTTGTTCTATGTGTTTTTCACTCTCGCACTGTCATCCTACAGAAAGAAGACGATGTCTGGCTGCTAAAACCGAACTTGAGAGGTGATTGTGAAGGTGTTAATACCCTAGCCGATTCTTTTAGGGTGGCCGAATTTACTTACCTCTTTTCTCACAAATTGTCGGAGCTCAAAAATTTTAATGGCCACCATCGTGTATTCGGGAAACGGAAACTATGCCGCTATTTCGTCCCCTGATGTCATAATCACATACTTCAACCTGTATGCACCACATTGGACGGTGACATCATCATTGGCATGCGGCAGGTGATTTTTTCTACAATTCTAATGTATATGGCGCTTACAAGTCTACATCTCAGGGTGGTACGAGACCTCCCGAAATCTTGACGCGTTATCAATAGTTGCTGCCACAGAAGGCGCTGTGATCAAGGGTGTCAGTAGACCTCACGACATCCCGAAAAGGGATGAGTAAGAGCTAACACTCTTAAAATACGTTTTCATCACGAAACCACTCATTCTGAAAAGAGAGAGTTGTGTTTTCAAACTATGCTGTTAACTTTTTAGACTTAAATATCCCCTAACAGGTTTTCCTTGTTCAGTATTATTTATCCCTTTTGGTGCCGAAGACAAGCCTGATTTCTGCGCGCGCTTTAACTGCTCCTTCCAAAAAACGAAGTAGGCACATCGTCGCTCGCACAGGTTCCCACCCCGTAGCAAACACGAACTTTGTTTGTTGTCCCAATGCTTCGAATATACATGATCAACATATGCGGCTACATTAGAAAACAGGAATTTTGACGAACCGACGAATCGGGCCGCGAATAATTTGAACTCTAAATAAAGGCGACCAGGTAAGGCGCCCTGCGGTAGGGACAGTTCCGGCCCGGACGAGCCTGCCCAGAAAAATGGACTGGAAACAGGAGTGCATCGATTTTTCTCAAAATAAGAGGTCGAAATCAGTCTTAATTCTGAGCGTAAGAAGGATGCCACTGAGCTGCTGCGCGTCACTTTGGGGTCGAGGAGTTCTCGATGCGACGACGTTTTGGCGTGCCGGCAGTGGAGGGGGTAGACGTCGACAATCCCAGGACTTCACTTCCGCGTTCTCCATTTAGAGAAGGAAGGAGACGTACCTGGGCTTCAGAATGAACGCCGCGCAGATTCGTGTGGCTGAAAATCTTCAGCCTCGAAAACATGAATAGGAAAGGAAATGAGTCCGACGATGTAGCGCCAGGTATTTCGGTATCACTTTCTGCGGTAGCTGCACGTCGCTACTTCATTTGCTTCAACCGGTCAGAGGACGACCTAATGAAAAGCACCCGAAAAGAAACCCGGACGATGCTACGAAGAGTATGGTGTGCCGCTCCGCGCCGTACACTGCTTTGAGAGCACCATACTTGCGCAAGCCTTTGTTTCCAGACAAGCTGTTTCACAGACGTTAGTATACTTCCAACCACTTTCCTTGATGATAGCAAAATGTGAAAGTGAACGTTTCGGGCGAACAGTTTAGACATGATCACGAACTTCCGAAAAATTTTGTTGTGAAGCTGAACGTTTTGTTGCATTTTGAAAAAGTTGTCTAACTGTTTTATGCTTAAATAATGCTCAGTTTTCGCAGTTGAATGAAGTAATAAAAATTGTTATTTCTGATAATTTTCTGGCGAGAAAGTTTGCAATATAGAGGGGTAAGGTGACCACATTCGCCATTTATGGCACATCCGGCAAAGATCAGTGCTTGCTTGCTGTGGGTTGTAACGTTACAGGCGGCGCCTATAAAAAAACGGTGGATAAAAAAAGTATATGAGGGCAAGAATAATGAACAGCTGCAGGCTTCACCTTAACGCTTGCAGAAAGCGAAATACGAGTTCGTTCTACCTGTCTGCACATACAAGGAGAAAACATATGACACTCGCTTTCTTCGTTTCCGAAGAGATTTCTACGGCTTACGTTGGGCAGGTAAGTGCTTTGCATTCTGGTGATTCGGCAGGCCATAAAATAACGGTTTGGTTTGACCATGTTTCTTCGCGAATTTAATATAGGCTGAAAATAAAACGATGTCATGTACCGGTCAAAAGTTTCACAGTAACACGAAGTCTCAAAAGACTTGATAATTTACTGACCCACTATTCGTGACACGCTACCGAGTCCTGTGGTGCATAAAGGCGGCTTATGGGCTTCTTTATGGAAACACATTTTGGTGGCGATGCAAAGAATGGGGTTACTATCGCTCGTAAATTCATGCTGCGGTCCTTGCTTCAGCATGAGCAGTACACCAAAGTTACGTGTGATGTTATAGGTTTGATGATGTTCATAACTGTTTTGTATCGCTTAGTTCCACGGAACCACTGTTTCATTTTCTTCATCATCATCAGCCTGACTACACCCACAGCAGGGAAAATTCCACTCCCATGTCTCTCCAATTAACCCTGTCCTTTGTCAGCTGCGCCCAACCTATGCTTGCAAACTTCCTAATCTCATCCGCCCACCTAACCTTCTGCCGCCCCCTGCAACGCTTGCCTTCTCCAGGAATCCACTCCGTTACCCTTAAGGACCAGCGGTTATCTTGCCTTCGCATTACATCCCCTGCCCAAGCCCGTTTCTTCCTCTTGATTTCGACTATGATGTCATTAACACGCGTTTGTTCTGTCATCGACTCAGTCCACTTCTGGTCTCTTAACGTTACACCTATAATTTTCCTTTCCATGGCTCACTGTGTTGACCTTAACTTAAGATGAACCCTTTTCGTTAGCCTCCACGTTTATGCGCCGTAGGTGAGTACCGGTAAGATACAGCTGTTGTACACTTTTCTCTTGAGGGATATTGGTAACCTGCTATACAAGCTCTGAGAGAAGCGACTATATGCGCTACGCTCCATTCTTATCTTTCTAGTTATTTCCCTCTCATGATCCGGATCAGCTGTTACTACCTGCCCCCCTTTACTATTTCCAGGACCTCGTTGCCAATTGTTCCCTCGCTAGACTGTTGAACATTACTTTGGTTTTCTGCAAGTTAATGTTGTTTTAGTTGAAAGCTCAACTCCACTTATTTACTGTGCATGCGAAAATGTTTGCTTTTAGGTTTATAAGTGAAACTATATACTTTTGATCTAATTTGCGGTGGCCTTACAAAGAAACTTGGGATGACCCCAATGGTTGCATGTTCACAGCAAGAATAAGAATAAAAAATGAATGTACACGTGTACAGCCTGTCTGGACGTGGCCATGATGTTTCTGTTTTTCGAAGCCCTGTTCACTGCT
Source organism: Amblyomma americanum (assembly GCA_030143305.2). Taxonomy (NCBI): domain Eukaryota; kingdom Metazoa; phylum Arthropoda; class Arachnida; order Ixodida; family Ixodidae; genus Amblyomma; species Amblyomma americanum. The sequence continues at coordinate 99,268 of JARKHS020004781.1, read as the reverse complement.
CTAAAGCCACCTTCAGGGAGCTTGAAGAGGATGCAGTTCGGGAATAAAAAAAAACATAGTAACCCAACCCAGGCGGTGTAATTACCAAGTCATGCAATAAAACAGCGAGTAACACGCTTAAATTTGTTGAAACTTCACAATTTATAAACGTACGAGTTTAATGAGAAATAATAGTAGTGCCTTGGTATAAAAGCTGTCGTCAGCATATGCGAAATGACTGAAGGCATTTCAACAGTTCTATGCTATAAATGTAACGAACACACATTTGATAAAAAAAGAGACGTTGGTTCCTTGTAACCACAATATACTGCCGGTCTGACCCTGTTTTGCTGCCGCCATGAAGTCATCGAGCTAAGAGCGATCAGCAATGCAAGTAGAACCCCAGTCTTATATCGGCTTTTAGCTTACGACGGGCTAAAAAGATTTCGAACGGGTTCTTATCTTCTTCTGGCGATCGGCGACCCACACTGTAAATTGCCTTTATAAATCCTAATCACTGTCACCTAATAGTTTGCAGATATCTTCCTCGCTTTGGTTTTCCGGAGGTTAACTTAGCGTGTAGATTGGAAACTCCGAAAGTGGCTTAACACAGAGCTCAGACACGTCAAAGCATTAAGTCTCAGTCCTCTTTTGGCGCTTTTCATTTTCAGATTTTTCTGGTGTAAGTGCCGAAAGAAACTATGCAGCTTTGTTTTCTACCAGAATGGGCTGAAACAATTTTTATTCCCTTGAAAGAAACGTTAACAACCAACCAAAGCAGCAACACGTCCATAGAAAGATTTAAAGCGTAAAAAATACCGTTCCCTGAACAAATTGAAATAACAGCACCTCAGCTGTGGTCGCAGGTGTTAGTTTCTAAAAAAATGAATGAGAATCCGTTCTCAACCGCCACCGTCGTTGTACGCATCAAATAGGAACCACGGAAATCTTGGTCGGCTATAACTTGGTCATGCAATGTTTAAAGAGGAAATCAATGAAGGGAGAAAGTGACGTCGTTTGCTTTGTTGATAACGTTAGTTGTACGCGTCGTTGTGCACGGTGTTTGTTTTCAAAATATTTCCAGATAAGAATGACACTTTAGATAATGAGATGTGCGAAATTTAGGCAGTTTTAAAAGTGCGCTTTGCGTGAAATGACAAAAAGAAATTGTAAACTACGGAAAGATAGGAATTGAGTTGAGAAGTGAAGAAGGTGGGCCAGTTGGTGAAAGATAACTAAAAAAAAGACATGAAAACATACCCATGAGAGCACGCATTCAAAGAATCTCAATAGCTCGAAAAAAAACAACGAACCTATATCAAGTGGAATTCAATGCGGTTGCCAAAGCTGCACTGGACTATGGAATATGAATAAACTCAATGAGAGACAAGAGAGAAAGAGGAATGAGATCATTAGCAGAATGCTCTTTTACAGAAGCTCTTTGAGGTCTCTAGTGTCCTATTGTCAGGAGTAGCCTCGACAATTTGATGTGAAGTACGATGTCATCTGTTTTCGATTTCTATTCTCTTTCTGTGAGTTAAACCTGCACATATTGCTAAAACAAATCACCTTAAAGCGACAGATGTTAATGGCATGTTTCGCAAGCTTTCGCGTTGACAGCCGCGGTACAAACTTTAGAAGGCTAGAGGAGGTGAAAAAAAAGTTTTTTGAGCGGAAGAGCTTTTCAAAACGGTACACATCGAAACCGAACAGCTGCTATACAGATCAAACATGTGCTAAACCTACCAAGAAAACTGGACGTGTGGTGACGAGCTCCTGTGCAGTAGGCACGGTGTGTAAAGGCTACTTGAAGTACGTACTGAATCCAGGAACAAGTGCATTATGAAATGATTACAAGGTGAAAATATTTAATTGCAATGTGTAAACATAGTGTGACGACCCCCATAAGCGGCTGGAAGGACCATGTAACGACAAAAATTCCTCGAATGCAAAACACCCGTGTGCGGTGCGATGTACGAGCGGGTTGAAGAACCTCAGGTAGGCGAAATTATTCTGAAGCCAGCCCCAAACGCTTCTCTTTCTACCTCTACATGCTTTATTTTCTTGGTGCTTTATCCGTTTCTCTACGGCGCAGTTCAAGTGTCCATGGAGAGTGTGGCATTAACTGCGTCTTTCATTTCATCCGAAATCATTTGCATTCCGATTGAGCACAACATTAAATCAGCAGCAGTACCACAGCTATATATCTAGTTCTTATGGTGCCCTCAAGATGACTTCCTGAATGATCACGGATTAGAACACAGCGGTAACAAGGCGGAAGCACAATGCGCGTGCCTCAAGTCGTTCGCCACCTGATCTCGCACATTTCTCGGGGCCTGCTCGGGCTGGGTCAAGTTTGGCGGTAGCCAAAGCTCGAACAAGGCATTTCATCCTTCCCCTCATCCAGCAGCAGAAGTACCTCCCGCACCCCCATCTTCACCCATCCGCTCCCACATTCCTGGAAATGAGGAAGTCGACGCTCTTTCGGGACGCATTCTCGCCATCTTCTAGCAGCGGTACAGCAGGCCCTCATTAGCATACACGTCGAGCCCATTCCAGTTTCCGGAAAAAGACGGTAATATAAGACTTGTCTAGTCGATGTTCTCTTTATCTTCCACGTGGTGACAATGGTTTTAAATTCCCAAAGTCCCTCATTTCCGACTTTCCATTTTAACCACCTTCTGCGCGTTTTCTGATTTGGCTGCTCGAATCTAAATTCTTAATGGCGTGCAGTTAAAAGCGCTAGCTTGTAATGTGTCCTACCGCCATAAAAGTGCCTCCGTCATTTGCTACGTACTTTCCAAAGACGAAGAGAGATTCTGTCAGGTCCCCGAGAGGGTGTGGGGCGTAGTGATGATGAACAGGCGGCTCAGAACATTTAGCGGCACCTCTAATGTGCTGCTTCGCACTGAATCCTCGCACCTAACGTAGTTTATAGAAGCGAGAAAAAAACGAATAAAAGAAAATTATAGTTCCTTCGTCAAGAGAAAGTTTTCGAAACCAATGTCTACAAAAATTAACTCGTACCTATGAGGATAAATACATTCCGCCATCTATTTCAGTCTGTATTTACAGAAATTATATTAGTCTCGACGCAATAATAATGAGAACAAGTTTGAATGGAGGGACGGGAAACAACATTTTATTTTAAACTCCATGTTTCTCGGCCCTGAATACACCTTTTTGATGTCGAAGGAATGTCGACAGAGCCAAAAGAGGGATAGAACCAAATTTTAGTAAAATAAACGTGACATTCCTTTGTCTCTTGCACCCGTGTTAATATGGAATGAGAAAAATGAGGTGCATTATCAGCACAATAAAACTTTCTTCGGAATAAATATTTGTGCAAACTGGTCACTGAACTGTTCTTCAAAACCCCCGGTCAAACCGCCGAAATGATTGCGGCAAAGGCAATGTTTTACTACTTGTTTTACGGCACCACATAACTCTCACTGTGAATGAAACGAAAGTCTTGATATGAATGCTAATCCTGTTCCCAATAAATTTCGGAGTACTGATTCGTGAGGGTTGCCGTCAAAAACCGACTCCTCGCCATCCAATGGGGCGAAGGTATCAGAACGAAGTTCTAACGCAACTCGCTCATGCGCAAAACGTGATCGGCGCAAAGCCAAGTTAAACGTCATGCCAGCTTTGTTGCAGCGATGCCTAGCGATTTAGAAAGCACTAATCATTAAAATCTCAATAGAAAATCAGTTTTGACTAGTTGACAGGGATGTTTTTGAAAAAGGCTAGCGCATGCGGTTTCGTTCTCTTAAGGTTTAGCGTCCCAAAGCGACTCAGACTATGAAAGACGCCGTAGTGAAGGGCTCCAGAAATTTCGAACACCCGGGGTTCTTTAACGTGCACTGACAACACACAGCACATGAGCCTCTAGCATTTTGCTTCCATCGAAATGCGACCGTCACGGCCGGGATCGAACCCGCTTCTTTCGGGACCAGCAGCCGAGCATGATAACCACGGAGCCACCGCGGCGCCCGCTAGCGCATAAGAATCTTATAAGAGGAGTCATCTCCTCTTTTGTGAAAAGACTTTCCTTTCTGTTAATCTCTTTCGAAACACTGAAGTGCAAACTAAATAAGCCAAGGCTTTTCAAGGCAATCTAACCCGTACAGCCAGAAACGGATATACGCACGCGGTGATCTATTTTCGCAGTCCTCTTCGTGCTGCAGTGCAAAGAAGTCCGCGCCACGGTGTCATGAAACGCGGGAGTCCAATTCTGTACAGGTAATTAGGAGGGCTGAGATTGGCTGGTCATGTCTGATAGTATCCGAGTGACGTGCCGCCATTCAGACGCCTCCGTTTACGGACGCGTGAAGAAAGCGGTCCGCTTGAGTGAGGTTAAATTACGGCGTCTGGAACTGAGGCCTTGCCAACAAACGGCCTGAAGGACAGGACCCGCCGATGAGGGTCATTAGCATAAGTAGCCATCACGTCTTTGTGTACATGATTCCTGTTTTATACTTTTAGTTATTTATCTGAGCAAATTGATAGTATATACTAAGAAAGACTCATTCGTTAGCGGTTAGCTCTCCAACCCAAGCTAGGAGTTAAAATAACGATGGCAATAACCTTATTATATTTGGAGAGCATATGCGAAATTACGGCTTAATCTCTGTCTGTATTGCAGATAGCGAATGTTTCCGCACGGAGAAACAGCTGTAGCAACTCTCGAAACAACATTGTAGAAAACAAAAGCAGTTTGATTTTAATGCTGCTCTCGGGCCCGTCCCTATACGCTCTAGTGTCCTGCAACCGGTGCACTGCGTAGCCGCCTTAAAATAAGTAGTTAATGACTTCTTGCGCTATTTTAGGCTATGCGTTTTGTAAACGTACGCTATCTGTTCAGTATTTAGCGCACCTCCTTCGAAGAACAATGTTGGCACGTAGTTTCCAGCCGCGGGTAATTAAAAGCAACGCATTAATGTCCCTTAATTACCCGCTTCCCAACCTCGCTGTGCTGCTGCCTTGGATGCCTGCATGAGAAGTTTTGAAAAAAAACCTGTACCTGCAGTGCTTGTCTAGCACCTGAACGAATTTCTTGGCTAGGTCAAAAACCTTCCAAAGTGTATAGCGACACTACAATATGTAGATTAGTTTATGGTTTATACCGGTTTAACATTCCAAAGCGTCTCAGGCTATGAGAAACGCTGTAGTTGAGGGCTCCGGATAACTTCCACTTCCTGCGGTTCTTTAATGTACGCTGACAAAGCACAGTACAAGGACCTCTAGCACTTCACAACCAAAGAAATGCGACCACCGTGGCCGTGATTCAACCCGCGTCTTTCGGGTCAGCAGCTGAGCACTACAACCGCTGAGCCACCGTAGCGGCTTTCAGTAAGAATAAGGCCTGAGTGATATTTTGGCATGATGAAAAGAGCACGCAGATGTTGTACCGCTTCGACCACTTGAATTAAATAGTCTTGCAGAAAATTACAAATAGCCTATGCATACCATAGTTTTTCCTTCTCATCAACCAAATCGCGTATTTCTTGCATGTTAAGTTTTATTTCTTCAGTCTAAGACTATAGGTCCAGTAGCTCGGTACCTTGGAAATAACCAAGGGAAGAGACTCAACTTGTTCGTGAATAGAATCTGGAAACAATAGTTTTTTCAGATGTGCTTTAGAACTGACTAGCGTTTTCGGAAGCATCCACTGATCTAAATGTGCTTGAAAATAAAAATTTTTGAAATGCTCTTGAAAACATTCTGTAGACACTGAATGTCTGATTTTTCCGATAACTCTGTATTCACAGTTTTATACTCCAACAAATGCGTTTATTGAATTGTATTATTACTTGGAGTTTTAGATATTTATTTTTTTGTAATGTGATATCTGCAGTACTGTGTCATCAAAAGTGAAACAGTATAAAAATCAGCAGTTTCCTCGCTTTTTCGACCTCTTTTTCGCGCGCACAGACAGAAAAGGGCTCTCAGCCATGCCTGAGCACTGCTGGCTGAAGATATATAGCGATCCACATCTGGAGCACTCCATCTGCCCTCATAGAAAAACCCTCCCGATACTGGACACTTTCTTTCCTCCTTGAATATAAGTACAAAAAACTTGGGAGCCATCTTAACCATATTGTTAAAGAATGAAATGCGATAGAATTTAGGCTGCCTACTGTGATGTCTCTAATGATTCTCTAATGTTCTTGCAATTTCCCCGCCAATACTCCGGCTGGAACCGTTTCTATTGGCCTTATATGGTATGCATGAGTCGTCACCTTCAAGAATGTTCGATTGCATTTGTATGGGGTCGGTGCATGCCCACGGCTTTGTTCGAACCATTCTTCCTTTTATAGTTGGCCCCGTGCAGTGAAGCGGCGATTTCCATGTTAATCTCTGTGTGTCTGTGTCGGCAAGAAGCGTGCAGGACGAGGAAGGCGGACGTTGACCAGCCAAGGCAGCGACAGAAGTAGAGGCAAGGAGTGGGCATATTTTTCCCCTTTTGCGGCAACGATGCGGCGCAGCCGCATCGTCGCCGCAGGGCACGAGCAGTGACCCTGTCGAAGCCGCCATACGCCGGCCGCCTCCCTAGTCCTAGCAAAGACCGTCTAGGTCCGAAAGGTCTACGCCGCCAGACGAGACGGGTCCGGACGCTCGCGCTTGACTGGGAGCAGTTAAGCGTAACTTAAGGTAGGCGCGGACGCGACTCGCGGGCGCCGCGGCGACTCTGACGCGCAAGGACGTTGTATGCCACCAGCTCTCTGGGAACGGGCCGGCTTAACGAAACGCACCTGGACAACAGGGATGCCGCCGCACGTTCAAAGACAGCAACGACATGGTTGGCGCCACTTTCCAGGTTTTGGGGGACGCCTGTCAAAGGTCGCTACGAAGACGAGTAGTTCGTTACCCGCGGTGGCAGCGGCTCGGTTGCGATCGATAATTGCAGTAATGCCTGGAGCCGTCCGGATCACAAGTTTTCAGAAAGCCGGCGACATGTGAGAGTGCCTTGATGTCTTTTCATATGTTTCTTTTTTACTTTCTAAGGGAGAGAGTTTGAGTAATATTGTGGAAGTATGGGGCGTGGCACGTAAACCTAGTGGGCCAATCATTTTTAGGGCCCATTCCCTGAATGCCATCTTCTTAAAGCAATTTTGATGTTCTTTTTGTGCTGTGTATTTTAGGGAGAGGGTTTTTAACCTTGTCGAAACTTGAAGGTGTGCCATGCAGTTTTAAACAAACCATGTGTTGTTTTGTTGTGAATGGGTGATACAAGGTGTAGGCCAGACTCCTAGGTCTTTCAAGCCGGGCCTCGGAGCATGGAAAAGTTGTTCTGTGCTAGATTTAGATCCCCTGCACCGTCGTCGATGCCAAGGAGGGAAGATTTTCTCTTAGCCAGTTCCATGCAATTATGCTCGCTGTTGATTCTGTTGTAAATATGTAAATTGCTGTATAAGTCTTCAGTTTACCTCCCCTCAAGTTAAGTCTTGCCGGATCTCGTCTGGTATACCGTCTCGGATGGTGGGGCACCCATTGGTGGAGCCCGAGATACGAGTATACGAACTTGCGGTGCAGAAAACCTTAACTGCCTTCTATTGAAATATAATACATAATTATAATAATCCTATACACTAATCCACTTCATTTCTTGGGGTGGGAATTCTTCCAAAATTTTAGGCATCCTTCGAAATTTTTGGAGGTTTGCCGAGATGCAAAATCTGGGGGTCCTCGTATTTTCAACTGCGGTGGTGCCCTATGATCGGTCTACTGGTGGTCACGCAGTTTTAATGGCGTCACAGCCCTCTCAGGCGCATACATAGATCGCGGGGAGTCTTCATGCCTCTACTGGCGCAGTGGTGCAGTGTTTAAGCGATGACCAACTGCCAAGGCAGGTGGCCGTTCCAAACACAGCTACTGGTGGGCCTTTAAAGACCCTGGTTGCTCTTCCCGAGCTCCCCAAAGGCTCAAGCTCAGCGCCCCATTGGGCAGGTGGCAACTACATTGAATTTAGCAACGGTGAGCTGTTTGCTCACAGTGCGGTGGGCAAGTTGTGGTGACGTCACAAGGCCATGCGACCGCTGTGGACCACTCGGGGCATTTCGTCGGGAATTTGAAATTTTTCTGTGGTGTACATCTGAATGGTCTGTTGGGCTTTCACTCGACCCTGACGACGTCCTCACGGAGATGACCAATCAGGAAGGCTTTTTACGGAGACGCGGGAAACTGCATGATGGTATTTTAAATGCTATCGCATTAAATGCACACACACGCTCGCTCAACCAGAGGGCAGTTTTGCAGCCGGTGTCATGAAAGAGAAAAATACAGCGGGACAGAAAAATGAGCTCAGCTACAGTGACCAAATGAATAGTTTAGAACCGGCTGTGGACACATTGCCACTTGCGCTTGCTGCTTGAGAGCGACATCCTTTTACGGAGAAGATGGCGGTAGAAGTAGATCGGGGTACCACATTCTGCTGCCAACGAAAGACACGAACAGGAAAACTTCGCTCTATTTCTAACAAAGCTGTCTTATCGACGAACCCTCTCGGACGCGAGAATTTTCACGTCCGTTGAACCACCTGACACTTTAGTGGTATAATGGTGCCCCCGTAGTGACACCCTATTTCGTATAGGAGCTAGTCAGGTGAAGTCACGTGCGACATTTGGCGTTCAGCACTCAGCTTCAGTGGTGCAGGTCCGGAAGGGGGGGGGAGGAATAAGCTGATTAAGCATGCACTGTAACTGTAGCCTTTCGTCGTGCTGCGCGGACGTCAAAATGGCGAAAGCTTGAATGGATACCTCCAATAGGCACGGCTCTGAACGCGCCATGATTCTGCTCTCCGTCATACGACCGGTGCCCCTGTATGCGCTGTTTTCTATATTTTTCAAACCTACCTTTATGCTAAGTGTGGCAGCAGTATCACTTCTCATTATTTGTATGGGACACTGCTGCAAATGTTTGGTATATTTCTTGCTGTCAACGCCTGGGAGCGGCGAGACCAGCGAAAGGCTGGCTCGACACTGCTTTTCGTATTTTCGTCTTCAGTTTTTGTTTGAGAAGACTGAAATAAGTGACCGAAAATAAAAAAAAAAATACGCTGTGTAAGAACTGGCGGCTGAAACCAGAAATCAGTGGGTGATATCAGTTGTGTTTGCTAATATGTGATCACTTTAATGCCGCGCCTCGTTTGCGGCCTCGTTAGCTTTGCTCAAAGGCTTGTGGTCTCTGTAACGCTCCCGTCTTCGCAGAACTTTTACCAAGCTCCCTGCACGCATGGCCCACGCTGGCGTAGTCAAATGAGCGGCGCAATTCCAAAGTAACCATCTGCTCAACGGCGCTGCTATGACGGGAGTGTCCATTTTGCACAATGAGAGCGGGTCCGGTGCCACTCCCAATGAAGGAGCGCGCACGACTCTTAACGAAAGGCGGCTGTCGACAACCGATTCTGCTTGAACGGACAGTCGGAACTACAAACGCAGCCAGGTGTGCAAGACAGCCCTCTTTATTTTGTGGCGTTCCCGCAGCCTCTACAATGCCGACGCTCCACGACCCGACCGTGTCACGGCGGCTTACGCCAACGCCCCGCAGCGATCGGCGCCGAACTAACTAGTTATCCATCGCGCTGCTGCCGCAAGCGTCTCAACTGCAAACACGCTGACAACTGTGGAGGCCTCGATGCAAGAAAATATACGCCGTCAGTGTCGAACGTGCGAGGTTGGTGAGTGATCAGTGACTGCATGTCAGAGGCAAGGACAGCCGGCAGCAAAAGAGAAAGGAAGAAACCGACGTGTCGAGAGGGATTTGGAATATTTGGTTTTTTTTTTGATCACGGTGGCCTTGGATTCGAGGTTGTGTTCAACCCTCACGAGCTCTGTGAGAATTTCATTGGTTTATCGGAGCCTGGGGAGGGTATCAGGGAATGGCCGCCAGAACTTCAACAAGTATATCGGTCAGTCCGAAAGGTGCCTCTATGAAAGGCATTTGTGAACACAAAAAACATGAGCGCATACACTCGCAGCAATCAAGATTTGCAATGTACGAAGTGTGCCTGTGTGCCCTTTCTGAACAAAGGCTTTACCATGGACAGAAACAGAGATAAGTTAACGCGTGAGGTATTAATGATGCGCACTATTAGATAACTGGTCTGCATGATAAATGTGTTAGCACACCTTCCATCTCTGTACAAAAGAAAGATCACCTTTCTAAGTTCCGAAAACCGGTGATTCAACCTTTCTGTTTCCTTGTTCTCTTTCATGATTTTTCTGGCGCGTGTGCCATGGTTAGTTCTCCCATGTCCCGTTTGCCTTGGCTGTCTGCGAATCTTTCAGTCGGAAGTTAACGCCTGTGGCGTGTATATCGTTTCTTTGTTCGTCGTCTTGGTTTTCCGCTACCCCACGTGCCATTGATCAACTTCTTTATATCCAAAGGCTTTAAAAATGCAAGAAAAAATATTGAACAGTCGTCTAGGTAGAGACTAGTGCCTATCAAGTAGTTTTCAGCACCTAAGCTTTAACTAAAACACTTGACCGAAATGTATGGTTCTGCAGAGTGGTTTCTATGTGTGTGTTTTTTTTAGTCACACTTGTTGAACTTCTCTGTGTGACTTCACTTCAACTTGCAGTTTACCTTTGCATATTTTCGTAAATATGTATTTCTCCATCACTTACATCATCGCCTCCCGGTTCATCACCGCGGAATCACCCTCACCGGAGATGTCTGAGCCCCTCCGAAGGAAGGGAATGGACCGTCGTAAAATTTACTAACACTAATATTCACAAATGGTGCGCTTCATGCTGATTCGTTTAAAAAAAACAGCATTCTCCTCTTAGTTTAACACGTGTTACTATTTCCGTGTCATGGTTGACTATAGTGCACAGAACTTCAAGGCTACGGGAAGGAGTGAAGCTAAGCGACGCAGAAAGTAAATCACTGAGCAAAGGATTTGCTCCGTCTATTGCATTAGTTGCAAAGATCAAGAGCGCTATAATCACGTCTATTAACAACGAGGAGTTTCCATTACATGCACTGTTAAAACCAAAGCTTTACAGCAAAACTTTCAGCATTTTTTGGGGGCCACAGTGTTTTAATGCACATTTCGAACAATGTGAACTAGTGTTTGTTTAAGGTGCATGCGCTTTTGCAAAGAAATTATTCATGCGCCTTCTTAATTTACTTTTCTGCTTGTTGCAACCGGTAGGCCAAAACCTACTTTATATATATTTTTCTACGTTTCCTTTCCTAGCATCGACAATATGCACGATTTCCCTTTGTGAATTATTCATGGCGTAAAATAAAAAAGTTCTAAAAACAATGTACTAAGAAAAAATGAGGATGAACTAAGAAAGTCCTTATTGCGCCGTTGTACTAATATTTCATTCTTTTTTTCCAAATTTAATGCCGGGGGTATTTATCTTTGGTTGTAATGGCTCTTTTAACTCCTTGTGATGCCCCGTTTTCCGTGAGAATATTTGTGTGTTCACTATTGTTTTCTCTTCGAGCAAGGAATCAGTGCTAATAAGAAGGTGTTGTCAAATCAAAGTAAACCGGATCCCAAACGTCTTTTATGAATATTCGCCATTCTTCTTTTGCAGGATGACAACGTCACTAAAGGGAAGACGTGGAACAACACAAAAGCGGGAAGTAGAATTCTCGTGCTCAGTTGAAAGCTAACTCGTTTGAGGAACTCGATCCTCCCAAATGAAGCACAGTCAACGTCAAAAGTGGAGGCAGCTGGTTCGTTGTCGCGTAAAGGGAAAGAAAAAGACAACAAGGTGCAAGAAACAAAGACTGCAAAATGTCGTCTCCAGCTTTATTTATGCTGAATAAGACTGAAGAGAAAGATCTATACGACGAGAAGAAACAACTATCTGACTCTCAGAGACACCTATAAAGAGCGAGTCAGAAAGTAAAATGGAAAAAGAGAAAACGAACAACATCCGCCACACCGAACACAAAAAGGAAAGAATGCGAGTTGGAAGGCGCACTAGAGAAGCCAGGCAGCAGCGGCAAGCATACAAGAGACAAGGCCACAAAGCGCGTTACCGGCTACGGGGCTAGATTTATGGACAGTACACGGTGCTGAAGGCAGGGCGTGACTTTTGGTGCTGAGAGTCCTTACTTCCGCCGAGTACTTTGTTCTGCTTTGCTGAACATGGAGGGTATCTCGGGACAGCGACATGTGCACGAAGTGGAAACAAGGAGCCAAAAGATAGGCGCAGTATTTTCGGCGTCAATGTGTAAGGAAAGAGCAAGAGTGCTCCATTGCGGGCGTCTTGCTGGCTAGCTAGATACGTCGAGCGCAGACTCGACTTGTCGTTAGTCATTGAGCGTAGGTAACAAACGGGGGTTGTGCAGCCAGGATAGGTGCTTTTTATCTAGAACCACGAGAATTTACCTCTCACATTATCGGATCTCGTAGAAACACATTTGCACTTTATTTCTTATTTCAAGCTAGCGTCCAGTTTCATGCAAAAAAAAAACCATTTACCACTTCTGCATGAAATCTATATAGTTCATTCCGTAGCCTGTTAGCGCGTTAAACTAGGAATAAATACCAAGTGAAAACAAGAAATATATAAAGAGTTTTACTAGCATGAAGAAACTTTCATAAGCCTCACATAGCATGGTAAAACTTAAGAGCTATGCACCTTTACATAATATCTGCGGCTAAAGCAAAATCATTTACCCTAGAGAAATTTTGAAGGTGAGATCTCCCTGAAGGGGCAATAGAGTTAAACAGAAACGCCTCATACGAAGGACCTTATAGAGCCAAAGCTTACCCCACGAAGGGCATTCACAAACGACATTAACATTTTAGCGCGACAGCGTTAAGGCGTCCGTTCGGCATCGTCGTCGGAGGCGGCGTGAGCGAAAAAGCAGGTGGCCCACCTCTCACCTAAGACAGATGGCCTTGTGAAGTCATCACAACATGCCCACCGTGGAAGGTGGAAGTTAAACTAAAAAAGGCCTAAAACGTTTTGGGGTCGTTGAGTCCCTCAAGATTAGAAAACCGGAAGAACAGAAGCTGCGTTAAGAGGTGCATGAAGACAAATGGGTTCAGATGGAGTGCTCATGGTACACCAGTACTCGGAGTGCCATCTGGTAGTGGCGTCAAGAACAACCACCGCCGGCAGCATTTGAAGGAAGAAACATTGATGTTTGTTGAATGGCATAGGTGGTCTGAAGATCTACACGAGATTCAATTACAATCCCGTTCTGTGTCTCACCATAACTAAACCGAAGAGCCTACCACCCTGCCATTTTCAGCAGTTCACTAGTCGGCAGCATTGGAACTAAGAGACTATAATAACTGAATTTCCAGGTGAGAAAAACCACCTCCGCAGCAGCAAGCGAGTATGGCACGAAACTCATCCTTTTTGCGGAGAACAAAACGAGGATTAAAAGTTAGTTTATCTAGCAGGTGTCCGTAATGCCTTTATGCCCCTTCCCATGTTTCAGTTCATAGTGTTTCCACAAATTATTCTGCATTATAAAGGCGTGCTTGGCCACCAGTGTTCTTTATCTTCCTCTGAGGACGTCGAAACCTTGACAGTACACTCTGCGGTTCTGTAGTATATGTGCTTCTTGTTTTTCGCTTTCTGGTCTTCAGCGCAATCCACTAGCCTGCGCGGTTTGTCCAGCTGAATAAGACAGCACAATTAAAGTAAATTTCCACACTGCTATCTTAAAGCCTCGTGTTAGCATCGATAGCAGAGTGACTGGCTACTCTCACTATGTGGTCGGTGCTAACGCAGTCGTCATAAACGTATTTTATACCGAAAACACAAAGTTTAGTCTGACAGTTAAAGAGTACAAACAGCGAGAGCTTACTGCCAGTGTGGTATCGTTGCCAACAAGGCGTTTGCTAGGCGCGGTTGGTATAATTTCTTCTCTAAGAACAAAAATGCGCAAGGACGCCATGACAGCCGAACGTAGAGATGGTGCTTAAAATCAGAAAATCGGACCAGTTTTTAATAGGAGAATCTCTCTAGGTTGGGGAGCTTTCATTTGAATTAGCTATTACCCATTACCATCCATGTATGTGCAGAAAGACGGCTACAAGAAAAAGCTGCACAGTTTTCGTTGGAAGCAATGTTGCTGTACCATCCCCTTCATATCTCCTCATCTCTTTCCACCAGTGCAGCGTAGCCAACTAGTTTCATCTACAGGTTAACCTCCCCATCTTTCCTCCTCCACCTCCTCCTCCTCTCACTCTTACACCTTGTCCCCTCCTCCCCCTCTTCCAATATTACTGTACTTCGTCTGCCACTGATAGCAAACTCTCTAGCTAGTTTTTGCGGTTCAAGAAACATAAAGGGTTCTTATCTTTTTAGGGCGAAAGCCTTTAATGACTCATCGTTGTCCGTCTGTCCCTCCGTCCGCGACATCCGTCACACTATAGCTGTCAATCAAATGACGTCAACTCGGTTAAAAAAATAACAAGAAGTAAATAAAAATAAATAAATAAATTACAAAAACAGTTGAAGAAAATAGCATAAAGAAATGAATAAAAAATGATTAAAAGCAAAATTATTAAAATCTACAAACCAAATAATAAAAAACCGACATGAAGAAATGCGATGCCTACAGGCGCCGTGGAAAAAACCAGAGTTCTAGAAAGTACCATGCATTCGCATTCCTGCACGTAAGCAGACTTGAGTGCCCTCAGAATTTTTAGTTTTCAATCTCTTTAACACTCTCGCTTGGACGGCGAGCCAACATACCGCAGCACCATAAGGCGACGCCAGTGATGCATCGCTTGAACGCCTTCCAGGCCAGCGCACCGTTCGCTTCCAACAGGCCTTTCAAGCGGAACCGAAAATACAGCTTCGGGAAAATTTGTTGTACCCCGACCTGCTGATGCGCTTTTCTTCATTCTTGTTTTTACCGGGTAGCAATTGCGTTGGTTGCTGCTAAACGAACGACATCACGAATCGCTCTTACGAAGGAAAGGGGAGGCGGGGGCGCATCGTAACGCGAACACGAAATCTGGTGCTTCTGAGGCGCTGTTCCAAGGAGGAACATCCGTGACCAAATGCAACGACGTACCACGGTTTAAGCACATCGCTTGCTTGTTACTTTCTTTTACTGTTTGTAACTAGTTTGCTTCCTTCAGTAACGGGAAGACATTTTGGTTTCGGCTGAGCATGCGAACGTTTCCAAAGTCCGGCCTGATGCAAAAGGGTGCGAGCAAGCTGGTTTGTACATTTTGTCTGTTTTTGAAGCGTTTCTTCGTGCATTGTTGTTTTGACGCTAATTCAGATTTAGAGATCTAGCGTCGATGCGTTAAGGTGTCTCCTCATCATTGCAGCAAAATCGAGCAGAGCTGTGTCGAAGGGAAAGCATGAGAAAGAGGTGACCAGATAGGGTGGATGGGCAACTCAAAGAATACAGCGGGGCTATAAATGTCTCCGGAGTCCAAGAGATGCACGCCCGCTTTTTGTCACGCTTATAGAACAGTTTAGAACGAAAACATCTTCGACGGAAGACCGTCTGGGTGGGATCTTGAGATAGTTGAGAGAAAAACACTGACGCCAACCAATATGTTTAACCTTACCCAACGTTTCGGGACCAACTCGGTCCCTTCTTCAGGGATGACTAAAGTGTGCCAGCAGCAGCAGCGGGTTGCTGCCTTCGCTCTCCCTTTGTTAGCACGTGGCGCAGTGCACTAACGTGCGCGGAGCGGAGCGTTCCTGGAGTCCTATTCATCGCCTCCTTTGTGAGCCGGATGTGCCAAGACTCCACATGTCGCCTCTTGAACAGGTTTGGTTCCACGGCCAAGACGCTCACCTCCTCGAAGGCTATCCGGTGGTCGGCGCGCTCGCAGTGTCCGGCGAGGGGGTTGGATTCTGAATTCATTAGCCGGATGTCATTTCTTGTGTTGCCTTCTTCTTTGGTGGAGGTTTTTTGTTTCGCCGATTGTATGAAGCCGGGCACTTTGAGCATGGGATTTTGTAGACGACAGCCGGTTGTTTTTCTGTGGGGACGCGGTCTTTCGGTCGTGAAAAAAAGCGGCTTATTGTCGAAACAGGTTTGTGAGCCACGTGGATTCCATGTTTCCCGAGAATGCGTGCGAGTGCCTCGCTGGTTCCCCTCCCATATGGAAGCATAACGAGCGCGCGTTTCGTTATTTCATCGTTGTCTGGTCCCCCTGTCCTCCGAGCTTGACGGCGACCAACGCGTTGAATAAAGACACCTGTGTAGCCAAGTGGCTTTATTCAATGTACTTATTCAATGTTATTAATGTACTTTCAACAGCTAATACATTCGCATTATAAAGCTGAGGCACTAGTAATACTAGAAAGAAACTAGCAACAAGAAAGCGTGCCGTGGCAATAATTGCAAGAACGCTGCTCAGCTGACAAATAAGGCGATTTCCGTCAAAAATCCGCGACATATTTTCGTCCACTGTGGCATCTAGACAAGTTGTGTATGAAACTCTTTTCATTTCATTGTTACTACTCCAAAGTAATTGAGTAGGCAGAAATTCAGGTTGTTTGTTTTTTTGCCGGAATAGAACTGACTTGGTCGTCATGGCGCTTATATTAATCGACGCAGTGCTGCTCCATGCATGTCGTTGGTCGAGTCTTCTGTTAACCCAGGTTCTTAGCGCTGCAACTGTTTGCGCTGTGTGTAATATACTAGGATCATCATTCAGGGTCGTCATCTGTGCGGACAATGTCATTTATGTTGAGATTTAAACTATACAAAGCCTAGCGTGTTTCGCTGTGTTGTTACTGTATGAATGGAACTTAAATGAAAAAAAAATAGAAGTTACTTGCAGCTCTTTTCTGCCGCCGAAGCCGTGGCCTAGTTGGTTGGGCGCCCGTCACGGCTGCGGGAGGTGGTTGGTCCGAAACCCACCGCCGGACACCCACCGGTAAAAATGGGTGCAAGCGGTCCCCGGCCTGGCGCTCGGGTTCCTTTGGGGTGTTCGCTTTGGAGAAGCTCCGTAAACCCCGCTGCGGGCCAAGTGCTCCACCAGCTGCGAACGATGCCTTCGGCCACCGTGGTTAGAAGGTATCATAAATATATAGAAGTTACTTGCTGCTCTTTTCTGGCGGTGTTTTTAAGTATGTTTTAATAAGCTGAAAAAATTATAACGGGAAGTGAGCTCTGTTGACAAACTTGCTTAGGTGGCGAGAAATTTAAGCGCCCACTGACTGCCATGTGCAGTAAGAGCTGGCTTCTTTGAAAACACGGAGTATTTTTACTTTTTCTTTCCTTTCGATGTTTGTTTTTGTGTAACAGGGCGTGAAAGAAGCTAGAAGAAACCACTATGGCAGAAGACTTGACAGGCGTGCGGCCATAGAGCAAGACAAAATAAAAAAACACACAAAATAATAAAACACAATAATCATGGCACGGAAGACCTTTGGTGTCTGCTCTTACAATTTTCTCCGTAGTATTTTGTTACCTGGCGACAGAAATTTTTGTAGTGACAACAGCATAGTCTGTAGTTAGGTTTTGTCCCTTGTACCAACTACACAGCCAGTTCCGTCGCGACAACAGACTATTTCGCAATACTGCATAAAAATCTGTCGTAACGACAGGAAGACAAAATTTCTGTCGTGTTTTGGAAGATAACTGTGCTGTGTTTCCCACAGCATATCTACAGCCTCTCTCGATAGCAGTAGTCAGCTCCTATAGCTCTACCAGAACTGAGATCACTGATTGCCATGAGCCGCGAAGCCTCAATAAAAAAGGTGCGCGACTAGAACGCGGATGTTACAGCAGCTGATAAGACCCAGGCCCTGCCTACAACTTCTTAAGGAGGCACTGAACTTGAAAACAAGAAAAGGAAGAATGCATTACCACGGGTACCGCTGCTTTCCTATCGACCCACTTCCTCAGCGATCGTTTATCCCCAGGCCCGGGGTCTTTCAGTCCTTAACGAGCGTGTGACGGCGATCAGCGCTACCGCTATCAAGAGTCGCGCCATCTGTACGCGAGGAAGAGGAATTTTCAGCTAAACGAAATAAGACGCTAAAAGAAATCAAGAATAAAAGGCTTGAATTGTATTTGCCACGTTTTTCCCTAAAAAAGAATAATCGATCACCCGATGGCAGCTTCTCGTTTGCCTAAGTGCCGACACCAGTGTGCAATTCACTGTCATGCTGGCGATGAAATTAACCTGCGGGCCATCGCTGGATCCTCAGTAAAAACCATTTATAAGAACATTACCGTGACTTGAGACTTTCTCTGGTGTTAACAGGGTCGACGTCGCCGTATTAATAGAGCCTAAACGAAAACAAATTTTTAATGTTTTTCAACTGGTCTTGGCATTGCAACATCTGGAAAATGAGCTCCGTCCGCTCATATGAGCAAGGAGACCTGGGAATAGGTTGGTGTCCGAGCGAATATTCCTACGTGGGGGAAAGGAAGGTAGCGGCAATCATTTTTTATTTTGCCTCGGAGAAAAACGAGAGGTTTTGAAGAGTTCGTTTCCATCACCGAAATAGTGTTGAAGCATGAGAGCAGTTCTGGAGCTATGTGGAGGTATTAGAGTTTATATTATAGAATATATAAAGCAGCGTGGAAAAACCAGGTCGACGAAGAAAAAGGACTTAAAAACAAGCGCTGTTCTTACTGTTTTTGTTTTTCTTTGTTGTACTAGTTTTCTAGCTTTGCCTCACCTTTAGTGCAGCAGACCAGCCGGGTCCAAGAAGCAGTGTCCACACTAGCCAGTTTCAGCATATCGTGGTAAAAGTGACCTCACTGGTCACTCTTCGAGCACTCATATAGCAGGAACCGAAAAAAAATCAGCTGCTTTTCCCTTTCTGAGGAACACCGTTTTACCGTTAGATTTATTTGCTCTCCAAGCCTGATAAAAGTCTTTTTACTCCAGTGTTATAAAATATATATTTCTTACCTGTGAAGCTCCCAAAAGCACGCCCGAAAAATTTCGTAACCATAGTTCCAACTGTTATTCATCGATGGCATTTTCGCAGCATTTGATTTAAGGGCATCTATCCATTCAGAAACAAGACAAGTATCATATAAAGCATACTTCTTAGGTGCATAAGAGAGAGAATACAAAATTAAATCAAATTACAAATAATCTAAGGGAGAAACGGGAAAAAGTTGGAATTTATCTGGCCGTTGTGAGAAAAATGGTTTTTATGGACAAAGCAATCAACTTGGTTGGCTACACAGAGCGCCCCTATTGCTATACAATTCTTGAGGAGGTACTAACGTGGTAGAGAACTCAGGGGCTCTATGGCTTCCAGGTACACTTAATCGGTATAATTTACGCTTTTTTGCAGCACTGCTGTTTATTTCCTATTTTGCGGGTTGAGGGGGGGGGGGCGTGAACCGATCGCATGATAAAAGCCTGAACGTGCCTTGCGCTGCCTTTGTCGTCTTCAGTGCTGGCAGCGCGCACATTAGTGGTCACGTAATCAGGCGCAGCTCTTTCACACGATACGGTGACCAATCTGTTTACGGATGTCGTGCCTGGAGCATTGTGCTAGTATTCATTGTCATCTGGTGAGGAGCGCGGAAGTGAGACGCCGCCAAACGCTTCACAAGGTACCTCGTACTTTGTGAATGCGCTAGTTTGGGAGTTACTGTTAAGAGTTATAACTCGTGACAAGCGTTATACGTCGAGTGGAAACCTAGAGAGTATCAAGCGACGAGCAGGGTGATCACGATACTTTGGAATCTTCATCGCAAACGCTCCACCCGCGCAGAACTTAACTGCAGCTCTGTAGCCGTCAAAATCAGATTGTGAAGGCTGTCGAAGTAAAAGTACAATGCAGATGTCGATAAGATCAAGTTGTGAAACCTGCTTTTGCCTCTTAAATTAACACAAAATATGAATGAATAACAAGACTTCTTTACTGAATCGCAGAAGACGGAGGTCTTTCTGCTGCGCCCATTAAGACCGAGATTTGCGTACGTAGAGAATCGGATGGTCTAGCTCGAGCTTTTTGTTTCCGAGTCGGACAGCAGCAGGAGAGCCGTGGTCTGAGCGCCATGATCCTCGGGGACAGCTATTCAGAACTACTCCAACATCACAGAGGGGTGAGATATAAATATCCGCCCCCGCATAAAACACTAACAAAGGAGGAGGCAACAGATTGGCGTAGATTACGAACAGGTTCCTTCCCCAACCTCTTTATATACAACAAGATGTTCCCAACGCAATATAGGGGCACATGCCCGTGGTGCGGGGCCACACCCACACTATTTCACATAACATGGGAATGCGAACGAAACAACGCATTCCGAGAACACAAACCCCCGAGTGCGGAGCACTGGGAGAGCCGGCTCGTCAGCTGCGAGCTCGCCGTCCAAAGGAGGATGGTAGAGCACGCACGGGATGCAGCCAAACTCAGTGGAGCCCTGGACTGAGGGACCACCCTTTGCTGAAGAAGCCTTCCCTGCAGCGCAGCGTGAAGACAGCGACACGCGAAGCAAGCAAGAAGACTTCTGATCTCCTAAATACTTATGATTCAATAAAAGTTTTTCTATCCTATTCTATCGTCCCTCTGTGCCCAGTTCGTTCCGCCGCACGGCTGCATTTGCTATTTCCTTGTCCTGCGAAGGTTGTTCACACTTTTGCAGTTCTTTTCTTGGATGTGATTTTCTGAGTTCATGCTGTTCCTCTATTATGCCTCATTTATTTGACAAAGCCGTGTTAAGTGCACTGGATTCATTTTTGTTCTCCGCGTTTTTCTTGTTAGTTTGGATAGCTTCGTTGATTTCAGTGTCCTCCACGAACGTGCCATTATCCTGTGAAGTACGAACTTTGATTTTTTTCATTACTCCATTTTACATACTCCTTATTAAGCCGTTTCACTTATGCATCCAGCAATGACTGCAGTTGACAGCCAAAGTGCACGACAACCGGAATGCACGGCGGTGATTAGACAATAATTGCAAAATGAATGCACCGCATTTCTGGTCAGTGGTTGGAGCTATGGTGGAAAAAAAAGAGAGGCATTGTTTGGAGTTTCTGTCAACGGAGAGCAAGGTTTAAACCAAACGCATTCATTTCGGTCAACTCTGTTATTCGTTATTATTATTATTTTTTTTATTAAGGACATGTATGTTCATGTCTATCGGTTTATCACCTAGCTTGCATAATCAGCATTGATTCACCAGAAAGAACTTACGGAATAGCTATACTAGAGCATAAACAGAAACTAAACACATGAAAGCATCGGGTACGTTGGTCATCTGACGATAAAGAACAAATTCTAGTTCTACTTTTAGGGGTTAGGTGCAATCTATCGATGCTGGAAATTGAGTCCCTAAAGAAAAGAATGCCTTCGGCGAGGGCTGAATTTGGAATATCGCACCGCATGATAACTAGGAAAAAACGCTATGTTCCCAATGAAGATAAATGAATGCATCACAAAGCGCGGACACCAGATCGCCTTAACTGTGGATTACCTCTCACGGTACACTCAACCCAGTTTCGTTGAAGGCCGTGCTTGCTTTGGTGGAAAGATTGAGCGATGGGGACCGCTGTAGGGCATCACAAACCAGAGCATAGCTGCGATAGCAATCCTAGTTCCTGACTTACAGCCCTCTAAAAAGTGTGTTGCTTCTTGTGAGCAGTTCTCTAGCGCTGGTGTCTTGTGTGAGATCGATGTAGCTAAAAAAGGGAGTGTGTATAGGTTCGTGCATAGCGCCTGCCCTTAGTGACTTGTTTCTTGCGAGCGCAGATAGGAGGATACAGAGTAATCTAGATAGCAAAGTGGTGATAAAAACGTTCCGGTTTGTAGATGATTACTTGGTTGTTCTTCAGAAGAGCAATGGAAGCCTTCTTCAGGTAGCAGAAAGCACTATATCTACCTTCGCGAAGTGTCTTGAGCCACTGTCTATTACTCACGAGCTTCCTGTTGAAGGAATGATCCGTTTTCTTGATTTAAAATTAGTTTCTGTGAGTCGGGTTTGCTGGATGTATGAGCCTAGAGGGAATAAGGCTCTCTTACCGTTTACCTCCGCACATACGAAGTTAGTCAAGAGAGGAGTAGTAAAAACATGCCTGTCCAATGCAGTCAATAAGTCGTGCGCTTGCCTAATGACAACAAGTTTCAATAATCAGGTTCATCGCCTTCAGGAAGCGGGTTACCCGAGGTACCTTGTAGTAGCAGTAGCAGAAAGCATGCGCAGACAAAAGAAAAACACAACGTTGACAGATAAAGAAGAAGGTACCCGCAAAATTGAAGTAATACCTTATATTCACAGGATTTCCCACGGCCTCAAAAAGATTGGAGAGAAAATTGGTGTAAAAATTTGCATGTCAGCCCCAGAAAAACTGTCCCGCATATGTAAGAACACATGTCCAGACAAGCAGGATAAGAAGGCCTGCTCTGTAAGGCATCAGAACCCATTTGTAACTTGTGCCGATAACGTTATATACAGGTTGCCACTTTCATGTGACAAGTTGTATATCGGGCAGACAGGCCGGCGCCTGAACAAGCGACTCAGCGAGCACCACAGAAGTGTTAGAGATCAGGGACCAGGTAATCTGGCTCGTCACTGCCGTAGTCACAAGTCCACGCCTAACTTCAAGGAGTCTTCAGTATTAGGAAAAATAGCAATCAAAAAACGAGGGAAATAATTGAAGCAGCAGAGATGGAAACAGAGGGACTGGGAAATTGTATCAGTGATCCTTCGGTGTTTTTATCAATGAAAGACTTAGCTTTCTTAGGTGCAAGGCAGAGGGCGAAAGTGTGAAACTTGTGCACTGTTTGGTAGGTTTTTATTGTTTCTTCTTTTCTTGAAACATCATGACCTTGACAAGATAATCATTGTTAGTTGTTTGTACGTGCGCAATACCTGACCTGTATAAGGCTGTCAGCGCCAAATAAAGACCATTCAGTGGACGTAAGCGCTTCTGTTGTGTCCTGTGTATTCTGTGCGCTATGAATCCTCATGCTGATTACCCACTGGCCCGAAACCTGACCCTTCTAAGTAGCTAATATGCACAAGGAGCCTTATAAATGAGTAGAAGCTCCAACAAACGTCCCGCGATGCACATGCAGTGGAAAGGTAAAACATGAGTTCAACGAAAATACACGTAGATTACTTAGCTTGGAAACTGAAACGGCCGTTTCTTGTCGTATCGGCCGTTTGTCACCGTAGAACGCAAGAGTAAAAGTGATGTCAAATGTCGCGCGTCCGCCACATTGACATAGTGGACTAGGAAAGCAGGCTCAACAAACATTTCCTCAGACTTTCGCCTTTCTTCAACTTTTCGATAGGTCGCAGAGATGACAATGACTGCAGCACATTCTTCCTTTTCACCGCATGGAAGTGCTTCTGGGAGAACCCACTTGCGGCATGTCCAGATCAACAGGGATCCCTAGGTGGTCGAAAGTAATCCGGCGCCCTCCGCTATTTCACCTCTTTCTATATTCCGTCTCTCATTTCCTCCTTCCTTCCCTCATGGTGCGGTTGAAGTGCCCACCGACCGAGAAGTGAGACAGTAACTGCGCCCTTTCCGTTCCTCAAAATGTTTTTTCTTCCTCTAGAGCCCGGGTTCTAACCCGACCGTGGTGTCCGCGTTCCGACGGAGGCGACACGCAAAAGGCGCCCATGTGCTCTGCATTTTTGGGCACATCGCACCAAAACACATGTGGTTTCGTGAAGCTTGCAGGCAAAGCAACCTCTCCGGGGCACATAACTCGTCGAAATGGTCAAAATTGTGGGGCCACAGCGTCGAGGGTAACCGCGTTTTCGAAATTCTAAAAAGTCACAACGATATTATTTACGGCGGGCTGCACGCCTCTCAGTAATTAAGGAGCCTAACGGTAATAGCTAAAAAGTTGACTACTCAATATCTGTTAACTATCCTGCTTGTTAGCACGTCTCAGCTGTTTTATAATTTACAACACCACTGCCAAGACAATGCTATGCCGAAAAATGCGTTCTTCTATCTCAAAAGCCTATGTTTAAAATTTGTGCAAAGTCTTACGTGACACGCTCTGCATAAAAATACCTGCAGCAATGAACAAATACTGTAAGGTATTATACTGGGAGGTATTGCCCTGTAGGGCAACAGTCTGGCGCATTTTGCCGTCCTAGGATTGCAAAGATTGAGCACACGAGTTTATCCTGCTTTCGATATGTTATGGTCACTCAGGGCACAAAATGTGTCACATTGCAGGGGCTCCGAAGCAAAACTCATTATGCTGTATAATTTAGATAAAGTCTATAAACAGTGAATCGCCTTTTGCGGCGCGAGCTCTACACCATGTGTCTTTATCTTGTGTTGCCGTCAGCACAAGCATAAAACGAAATGTGTTTTCGTTAAACTTGGTGTGCTTATTATCGATAGATGTTTATCGCCGCAAACTTCTGCAGACGCCAAAGATTGACGAGCTGCAATCGTCACAGCTCATGACCATCGCTTACGGAGACGGTTTGTCCGTTCCAGGTGTGGATGACACTTTTGTGATGATGAAGATTATGATTCTTATGGCTCAAGGGCATGTGTGCCCAAAGAGAGCCATGACAAAAGGTGTTTTTGCGGGCTCAAGTTGAGGTCAAGAGTCTCATTTCCAAAGTATTTCACCCCGAAGAAGCCAAACACGAGTCAATGGGAGGATGAGGGGGGACTTTAATGGAACAGGAGAGAAGGCTAGGGGAAAGCTTGTACCCACTGTATCACCGGTGGGTACATGACGACACTGGAGATCGAACCTCCCACCTCCCGCATGCGAGGCGGATGCTGAAGCCACTAAGCCTCCTCTGCGGTTATGTCAGTTTTGTGAGATTACGAGCGCTAAGCTCTTTGAAACGCGAAAACGTACTGAAATGCAAAAAATAGTTCATATTTCTTCTTCAGGCAATATATCTCTCTGAAACCAATTAACTGGCATACTTTTACTTACTAAACTTCTTTGCGCGAAGAACATAGCATTTGATGAATGTCAAGTATTTGGCTGTGAACGATGTCCCACGGAGGATGTTTATTTTTGTACTTAGGCAGCTAAGCTTTGCCTACTTTTTTGGCTCACCTAGAGGAAATAAAACGAAGAAAATTTAATTATGCGCAAAAAATGCACTCTACTCTTGGGTGTGCGTCTCCTAAACGCTCTCCAGGCTAACAGGTGTGATAATTTCATTAGGCCGTCCGTGGTTGCATTCTAGCAGTTTCTACTATTTGCTTGCTCTTTCTTAAAATTAATTTCATGGCAGCCAGGTTCCTGTGTTGAATCGAGACAAAAGAACAGAAAACAGATGAACGATGCATATTGAAACAACGCTTTGCCGCTGGACAGAATGAAGGATTACGCTCAACCATTACGCTAATGCACATTTCAATAACTCATACCGCGGTGGTCGGCAGCGCATAAACACCCCTTGCGATGATTAACGTTTTGGCTTTCTTCCAACAAATAAATACCTGAAAGTTTGGACCATTCTTGGACCATTCTTGCGATTTGTGCGATGCCACAAAGAACATCCATTCACAGTCCACCCACCAGTATTTAACTGACGAGATCGCACAATAAACTGTTCAAAGCCGGGGCGGCGAGAGCTATTGAGTAGGGCAGGGACTTTCTTTTGTCCTAATAAATATATCATACGGAGTGACGAGTTAAAACTTTTTCGCAGTTAACTAGGCGTCTGTGTGATTGTGTCGTGGAAGTCTTTACTCATTAATGTGTTTGAGCCGAAGTCTGCTGCTCCGAATGGTTGGTGAAAGGCGTATCCAGTGCATTAATAACATTCGAGATGGCACTGTTGAGCTGACAGAGTTTGCACCTCAGAGTAGATTGGTAGAATTATGCCATGGGTGCAAGGAAAGAAAGAAACAATGAGAAAGCAGCTACTGAAGGGTTTCAACTTCGGTCTAATTACTTTTCCTATTGCCTTGTAGCGAACAAAGGCATGTGAGTAATTAAGCCAGCTGTACGGCAATCTATTATCCAACAAATATAATGTCGCAAAGTGTTGTATTGTTGTTCATGCTCAAGCCTTGCCGCCACGCGGGTTTACCATTTTGTTTAAAGGCGACACGCGACCAGATTTGTCTCGAATGGTGGCACCCATCCGGAACCGATTGTAAGCGGTTCCAGACTGCTGGAGCTACTTTTAACGCCGTATCTCGAAAGCTCGCTGTCAGATTTAAATTGAGGCCTCCGAGAGCGGTGGCAATTTTCAACGACGACTGCCGAGCACGCTTCTTCAGGAGGTTCAGGACGACACAATCAACATTGCCGTCCGTAACCGTCGTCGACGGGTGGCCGGGGTTTCGCTCGTCGTGTATATCTTCACGGCCGCGTGTAAATGCTTTGTGCCACTGGAACACTTTCGATCTGGACATAGCATCATTCCCGCACGCTCTCCTGACTATGCCGAATGTCTCGTAGGTGACTTACTCAGTTCAAAGCACAGCTTCACAGCGTAGCTCTGTTACAACGTTCGCTCCATGGTTTCCACGACGCAGCAACGAAACAGAGCCACACGCTCAAATGCGCCCACTCGCAACGCCTGCTCGAAGCCAACTGACTGAGCTCTTCACATTGTGAAGCTGAAGGGTTCTTCATCCTTCCTCCAAAACCGGTTTCTCAGTCTGGCGCATGGGCACCCCATGCCGCGACTTGTCTCATTACTTTCAGGACAGACCCTGTATGTTTTTTATAATCATCACCGTTTTTTAGAGCGTTGCTTGAACCAAAAATTTGGAAAGAGGAAGGCGAAGAGATAGGCCTAGCGTTGAGCTCGGGTTCAGGTGATTCTCTCAATTTTAAGATGCCCTAATGCGTCATTTATTCAGCCCTGATGCGGCATACTTCCGGAGTATCTCACAGACCACTTACAAAGCACATTCCATAGCGTGCTCTGTTTCTTGATCTGGCGTGCCTTTTTCAGGCCTGAGGTTCACCGGCATAGGCAAGTCGTTCACACAGATGAAAGAAATATGCCGCAGTTTGCCCTCAACTTAAGGTCATATGTGAAGCTTTGTAGATTCACTGTTCTCTCTATGATTTTAGAGTGACTACAATTTTAGACCTATGTGCGCTTCATACGCGCTTATCTAACTGTATGCTGATCACCGCTATAAGCATCGGATAAGAGTAAAAAAAGACCGTCGTCTTGAAACGGTGCAGCAGGTTATGTTCCGAGCTCACTTGAGCAGTGAATTTTGAAATACACATGAAGGAAGACAACAGTCACCGAAACCAAGTAACATGGACAACTCTTTTTATGAATAAAAAAATATGTGCTGTTGATCGATGGGTAATAATAGTGCTGTTATTTTTATCACTTAAAGATAATAGAATACCAAATAGAACAAAAAGCTACCTCATGCAACAGATGGGATCCGAAGCCACGAGCTCCAATTTTCACGTCCGGTGCTCTACGAACCAAGCTACGGCGGCGGCTGTCAAATCTTCGAAATTCGGGGATATTGATTAGCGTGCAACCTAACCTGAAGACTGTCCACCATCAGCATCACCGAAACCAGGAAGCGTAGAAAATTGTTTATATCTTTATTTAATTTGTAGTGTTGACAGATTAGAAATAATAGTGTAATTATATTTATCGATTAATAATAATTGATTAGAAAATAGAGGAAAATGCAAGCACATGCTTCCGGTGGTGTCCCAATTCATGACCTCTTAATAAATTACCTGTCACAACCCAAAATGATTAC
The DNA here is from genome assembly GCA_030143305.2 of Amblyomma americanum. Lineage (NCBI taxonomy): Eukaryota > Metazoa > Arthropoda > Arachnida > Ixodida > Ixodidae > Amblyomma > Amblyomma americanum. The sequence goes on along the minus strand of JARKHS020004781.1, from coordinate 71,700 downwards.
ACTGTTATTTCTCATTCATCAACACCAGAAATAAAAAAAGTTAAAATCACTTCTCTATGGTACTTGGTTCCGGTCACTGTTGGCGTCGAAGTTCCTTCACATGTATATCATAATGAACCCCTCATTTCCCTTCCGTTGACTTCTGAAATCCATTCAGACTAGGTAGGAATAGGTTGGATCGTACAGCGGCACAAGCCACAGTAGTTTAGAGTACACAAAACAGTATCGAAACAGGATATTGAAGACTTGAACATATCTCGAAAAAATAAATTGCAACGTTCCTCGTGGCTAGAAAAGCAACGAAAAGCAAAAAAAGTGGTAATGCGGGACATTTAATGTGATTTCATTGTACTTGATTACATTATTTTCTGGTTTAAGCATGATATGGTGGATCAGCATGCATTGGTTTTCCACATAGCGATTTTCTCGCCAGCAGCAAGACATTATTTAATGGCATATCGGCAGCTCTTACTTGTGACTGGCGCACAAGGAGCCATTTTTGAAATAGTGAGGCCGATAGTTGGAATTCAGGCGCACCGGCCGTTCTGCGGCATTCCCAAAGCTTCCCCGAAAACGACTTGACGACACCAGCACGCCGTTCGTGCTTTTTAGAACACCCGTATGTACAATACAATGTCAATGTGGGCTTTTCGGTACCACATTAAATGTAAAAAGCCAGATGTTTCACGTAAATTGTCATGCTATTTTTAAAAAGAGACTTTCTGAGCTAGAAGAGTGCTTTTTTCGGAAAGCACCGTGGCTGTGTGGCGCATCAGAATACAGCAATGACCTGCTAGCTATTAGGGTGGAAAACTAATATTCAGTAGTTCACTTTTTCACCAATATTGTTAGTTTTTTTTATTCAGAGACATGTAGCCTGGCGTAAGAGCATTGGTATCAGATAAAAATGCAGTTATCCTCAATGCTGTGGTCCAAAAAATTTTGGAGATTTCGACGAGTTACGTGCACTGGATTTTCAACCAGCAGCCGAAAAGTTTGCTGCTGACGTTTTTTCGAACGATTTTGAGATATTTCTCCTTCAGCTAAACAAAATGTAACATTCCAAATGTGCAGCACGCACTATGACTCTGTTCTGCTGCGCAACTTTTTCCCCGCCGAAGCGGGATTTATGATTCCTGTTGCCGCCTTTCACAGGCTCCAACTGCAATGCGTGACGGCTTTCCTTTTTAATGGTCTTTAAATTTTTTATATTCAGCCAAACTCGTCACTCTAGTTCACAAGACTGATTGTTAGCCAGCAAAAGTTCCGAATTCATATGAAATAAAAAGGCGCGCAACTAACATCCGGAAATCGAAGCTTAAAGCATACTTTATGAAGGGTGCCAGAGTCAGGCGTTTCTTGCGGAATTTTGTATTTATTTTGATCGTCGTGAAACAGTTTCTAAAATTTACGGTTTGTCTCTTCCTGCATGGAGACTTCAAAACCGTGTCCGAGGGAAATATAAACTCAGGCAGTTTATGCTGGCGTTTATGGTAAGCATGAAAAAATATTATTTTGTTTACTGAATTCGTTTATGCCTTTCATACTATGTATTTTCCGTTCAACTGGTTGGACGTGTGGGCGTGCTCACTCGTTATAAAAAAAAGTAAATATTGGCAACGCATTTATTTTGCTTGACAAAGGTTTTCTGGATAAAAGCAAAAGCAGAACAGAATAATGGTGACATGGAAGACCAACCAGTGAAGAAGTAATGATATATTCAGTTAGCAAGTAACCCTGGTGCCGTGAAACGTGATGAGAGAAGTTAGTTTCGTTTTGCCACAGCGCGAAATAGCAGAAGAATCCTCAATTTTGCTTTCCATAATGGCGAAATATGTTGGTTGCCGCTCATGCTATATACAAATCTTCCAGGCAAGCTGCAGATGCCACCGAGGCGTGATCCTCTTGTATAAAATGCGGAAGCGGGTAGTAAAGTGTTTGCTACTTAAAAGCGTATCGAGAAGACGCGTTCGTTTTGTTTGGCCCTTTATTTTTTTTAATGTTGCTCTTCAAGTCGCATTCAATTTTTATCGCCCCCATTTTCCTTTTTACCACATCACGTCGGTTTTCAGAAAACCCATGGTCATAAAAATTCACTCGTCACAAATTTCAACTGTAAATTATTTTGCTAAATGTTCTCCGCTACACAAATACTCCGGCTGCGCAAGTTTCCTGTGAGCTGACATTAAATAATTATAAACAGTAAATTTTTGCTTGCCTCATTTTTTTTTGGAATGATGCGTATGACATAAGTACACATGGATCACCACGTGGTATTTGCCTACAGCCGATAAAAAAATTATCAAAATTTCTCACTCATGCTGCTGTGGTAATCGTTTCATCATGCGACCAATGGCTGTGATGGTAAATTTAAAGGCCACGCGAGGCATAAAATAACTGAGACATAATGTATGCTTTATCGTTCTATTTCGTAGCGATGCTGAAGCCAGTCTAACGACATCGGAGCGACAACGAATTTGGTTGTTCTTTTCTTTGCGCCTCACCTTACCTATACTGACATTTGACGTCACAGCGCTCTTGAAAACAAACCATAATGAGAGAAGAAGCGAATTATAAATTATTCAGCCATCGAAGGCAATTAGCACATAGGGATTTTTGTATAGTGATGTCTTCCTCATGTTTACAATGAAGAGAAAACATTCAACAAAAATTTGGCGTGTTTATTCCTTTAAGGTTCCCTTTAACGTGACCTTTTTTAACGTGATCCAAGCAATAACGCTGCGAATGGATTTCAACGCTGGCTGTTTTTTATCGACGCGGCTCCAGCAACACCCTGCACACTGTTATTACGATAGCACTATCATTAGACTACGCGGCGTTGCGATCCCAGCAGATGTCACCAAGTCTAACCCACACTATTTGGGAGTCCCTCGAAAGACTGTACTCTCCGAAAAAAAACTCCGCGTGCTGCATTGGATGACCTCAACATAACAGGAGCAGAGAGAAACCCATCTCAATGAACACTAAAAGGGTTAGCCTGGTAATTTATCTTGCATTCTACTACAGATGATGGTGGCTGTGGCGAAGCGAAACACACACGCAAATACCTCGCCCACAAATACGCACACACACGATTTTCTGAAGGCCGCTGCAAGACCCGTGCTCTTAAGATAGTGGCCAGAGGGCACGAGGAGGACATGACGTCCGCAATGCGCAAATAAAAGTTTAAATTCAGGAGGGCGATAAAGCGAGATTGATGAGACCTTCATAAGCGGAAGTGTTTTCGCTCATGTTCGACCCTTGCTTCCTGCTTTGACCCCGCCACCCTTGTGAGTTTTGCAGCTCGCTAAAATCAACCTCTTAATTCATTCGTTAGAAATTAGAGATTAGAATATTCTTAATTTGCAGCTCATCTTGAGATAGTTTGCTTTGCTGTGATGTGAAGCACCTTGGGTTTACAGAGGGGACTGTCACTGATCAGTGAATTTATCACTGATCGTTAAGTGTTACTGCTTGCAGTGCGTTGTTAGGAAGTGTAGCAAGCTCTTTTAGTGTGTTAGCACTAGAGCTTCCACTGAGTCGCTTAGCTGTTGTCTGTACGATCCCTCTGCCCACCAGGTTGTGGGCAACCTGCCCTAGGTGGCGCACTTGCGATATATACGCCCCACTAGGTAGCACGTGGGCCACCTATGTCTCGTGACCTTGTGACTTCGTCCGAACCTGCCCATTAAATTAATGAGTGTTACAGACAGGTTGTTCGGGACGAGCAACCTGGGTCTCATAAGCCCCGTCTGCAATAGCACCAGCCAACGCAGGGCAGTGGAGCATCGCTTAACCGCTGTGTGAAGATCCCCGCAGTCTATGAATGAGAAGTATAGTATGTCTAATTTTGCATACATTGAACCCATCATCCCATTATACATTCCCATTATCGCTATCGTGCCACACTCTTAACCTGGAGCGTAAGTGCCCCCTCCTTTTGGCGTAATCACGCTAAATCGTCTACCATTTACTTACCTGTAACAAGTTGACTTGCAAGCGCTCAAGTGTCAAAGTGGATTGGGTGTATGAAGTAAGCTTATGTAAGGTTACCATAGCACCAGTATGCGCCCGTAATTAGGACTCAATGAAATTTAAACTTCCCGCACCAGTTAGTTAAAGAATTTGAATGACAGAGAGGGAGCCGTACTTATGTCTCGTGACTTAGATAGCTACCTCATCGAGAGACTTCACCTGAGCGCACAACTCTTTAAATACAAAGTGCGGTGTTTATTAGAGCATATACGTGGTATGAAGATTCTGATAGAAAAAAGTTCAAAGAGCGTACGCTAGCACGTGTTGATTCTTCATGACGGGCGGCGTACAGTACATGAGCGAGGACGAAGGAACAGTAGCTCAGAAGTAGTACGGAAGGTTCTCTTGTGTGTCGCCTCTGATGCATTTTTGGCGCGAAATTGAAAATAACTGTCTGTACGAGGGTACCGGAAGTGGATCAAGCAGATATTTCAAAAACAAAAACCTGCGTAAGGTGAACAAAAAAAAATTCCGGCTATTTTCATACCCCGCAGACAAACAGCGGCTACAGCCCATGGTCTGCATTTTTGCTGTGCACAGATTATACACAGCCGCACTGCCGAGAACACACCCTCCAGCAAAATTGAAATTATTACTCTGGAACAAGCATAATAAGCGTATGATAAGTGCTCGTCGCAGTAAAGTTCCTCCTCCAACAAAAGTCGAACGCTGCGATTTACCATGACCCGTTTTGTGTCAGCGCTTTATTGCAGACTTCAAACTCGTGTGGATAAAAAAGTATTTTAACTACGCATAGTTGCCATGACCCATGTTGACATTGAACACCCGGCCTCGAGAAGCGGAGTGTTTTGGTCCACCGAGACGAAAATGCTTTGTAGCAGGAATCGCTTGATATGGGTTTGGGATACATTCGGCGAAATTACTATAGCACCAACTTCATACCAAGAGATCCCAGTTTTGCAACGCATTTGTCGCCATGCTTCGCAGTTGTAGTTAAGAGCCGTTCCCGCCACAGTTATGTTCCGACCCCTTGCTCGTGCGAGTGACTGGCACAGCGGTAGCATTCCATCTGCGTTACTGTCCAGTCCGTCCAGAATGCGCACACATGCGCATGCTGCGAGACACGCAAGCGCGACGCGCCTCCTATTGTAGAGGTCAAGTCTGGTTAGGTCCAACATGGTCAACTCCGTCCGTGTTGCCACGTCATCGTCACAAGACAGGAGTTGTTTTGGAACCTTGTAAATGAAGCAGGTTTCCACACTCAGTAAGGTGGAAATTTCCAAGTCGCTGCCGTCTGCGACCAGGGCGACCAGTACTGCATGACGTCTATTCTCCTGCATCAAAGTGTGCACTGATATATTAAAAAAAAGCACTGTAATTAATATAGGCGTCAGAATATGAAAATCTACACGTCTAGATAAGCATAATGGGAGTATTGGTGTCTATGACGGTAGTAGAGCAGTGTTGTAAAATACCTGACACACCCTCACACAATTGCAGCGCGAGAAAATCTTGAATTTATTAACAGTCCTAGCACAGGTCATAGTTTATCTTTCGTGCCTTGTACGGAGAAAGCCGGCCCTTTTCTAACTACCGGGCTGAATTGTAGATTTGCGCAATAATCACTTAGTAAGTGGATATATTTGGACATTAAAAGTTCTGTGCGCGAATATTGCAATATTTGTATGGGTCAACATTTCAAAAAAAAAATTATTGGTAGTGTGCCTGACGCCTTCGTACGACAAACTAGTATGAACATTTTAATTAGAGATTATACTATTTCGGAATAACAGTGAAGAATACTTTAAGCCTTATGTCTAATAGTCGTAGCAAATATTTGTTCGTGATGCTTTCCTTGCGAAGTTCATTAAATCTTTCCATTAAGAGCAGAGTGACATGGCGGCTATTGAAATAATGACATTGCCACAGCTGACTCTCTCGCACAAATCAAAAAAGTAAAGATTACCAGAGAAGACAGGTCACGAGCACGCGAGTGTCACAACAATGCTTGCTGCAGAAAGGAAGAAAACATGGCGGCCCTGCTTGCGCACAATATTGATAGGAATAGATAAAAGCTGGGAGTACAGAAGAATTGTTTTCTCGGCCAGGGTGTCCGATATGTTAACACGAGGACATTGAGGCCGACATTCATCACTTACTGTGGGACTGCCCAGCTCTCAAGCCTACAAGGATCCGGCACCTCATGGTAGCAGGTCTTTCACCAAGCAACTTTGCTTCATATTTGCCTGGACGCAGAGACCGCACCATCATTCTCTACTAGACTTCATCAAATCAGCTAACCTTTTTCCGTTCATTTAATCTCTACTACATCATTAATCACACCTTCACCCATGATTGATGCCCTGGGGCAATAAATTTCGCTTGAAAAAAAAAGCAGAAAACACTCCAAGGCTACTGAGAAGACGCGCGGATGCAAATTTTTTTACAGATCACGCAGCACTTCGTCTTCCTCTTCCTTGTTTCTGTGATAAATACCTGTTACGAGAGCGTGGCAGAAGAGACCTCACGGAAATGGATTACTAAGACTTGGGGACAAGTAATGAGCGAGAAAATTTCGCGAATGTTTACATTTGTGTGACCATGTGAGACTTGCAGAAGCTCCACTGGGGAAAGTAGAAAAAACAATTCAATTCATGAGCCGCCGCTGGAGAGCAGAACGGCATCGTTTCTTGGGGATCAATTCCTCCTTGCGGTGCACTGCTGCAGTGGCCGCACCCGTATGTGTAGGCGGCGTAGGTAATGTTGCAAATGGGTCGCAAGCCCCAAGGGTAGCGTTGGCCTGGCGGCCTGGGGCACAGCTGGAAACATCCGAAGGTACTGGCAAAGGATGAGTCGACTGCCAACAGAACAACTTGTTTATTCTAGCATCGCAAAAGAGCAGCCGGTCAGGGCGACCACGTTACTCGACGGAAGAAATCGAAGTCTCCTCTTGGCGTCCGGGGCAGCTGCCTTTATACCCTCGGAGTCGAGGGCAAGAAGGAACGGCTCGGGATGAGGCGCACGAGACGGCGACGCACGGACATGTTGAGACGTGACGTGTCGCGTCCGCCGGGCCGGCGCCGGTCAGACCTCCTCGCCTCCCAGTTGGGGAGCTCCTCTCCCCGGCTGCCGCGCTTTGACAAGCGTGGGCACCAACATGCACACACACACACGCACACACGAAGACACGTGGCATTGAAACCTGCCTGGACGCGCTTGGCGGGAGGCGTTGCGGCAGCACTGAACGGGCCAAAATGACCGCCACTTTGAACGAAGCCCCGGCGTCCGTTGCATCCGCGCCGGCTATACCGCGCGTCGTAGGCGAAACGTAACAGACCGCCCCGCGGGAGAAGGAGATCCCGATGGTCAGGGGACTGCATCCGCTGTCCGGAGGGATGTCGCTCGATGATGCTCGTAATCGAAATCGGTCGTCCCTCGGCGTTGCTTGAGCGCAGCGCACAGAGAAGGCCTCGTTCTCAGGTTCAGGTTCACACAGGACACTGCAAAGTGACTTCGGGAGAGTTGCCATTTTTGTTCTCGTTCCCAGCAAGCGTTAGAACTACGCCGAAACGCAACCGCTCAGTCAGCAAGCACGAGACAACCCTCACTAAGCTCTGCCAGGCTCTTTCCCCTTTTATACTACTGCCTAGTTCCTTACAGTAGTCAAGCAGCACTCAGAACGCGTCCACAAATGGGAAAATTGCACTAGAAAGCACGTCATCACTTTGAAACACTAAACAAAAGCAATATGTTAAAAATCCTGCCTCAGGAAGAAAACATCAGTAACAAACAACTTTGAGGCGGATTCCTACGTTAGGGGCCTCGACTTAAGCCATCGGCGTTACCGTTGAGACTCCCCTTTTTGTAACGCACCTCAAAGGAATATTGTTGCAAAGCGAGGCTCCAGCGCAGGAGGCGGCCATTTTTGGGAGAGATGGTCTGCAGCCATTGGAGAGGGCAGTGATCCGTCTCAATGATAAACCTCGAGCCGGCTAGGTAGCATGACAATTTCTGAACGGCCCACACGAGACACGCACACTCTTTCTCGGTGGCGCTGTACGCCTGCTCACGACAGGTCAGCTTACGACTAGCATACAGGACGGGGTGTTCCACTTCTCCATTTTCCCGTTGGCACAGTACAACGCCCATGCCTCGCTCACTAGCATCGCACTGAACAACGAACCCTTTTGTGTAGTCTGGCGATCGTAGCACAGGCTGGCTTGTTAGGGCGCTCTTTAGGGCGCTGAAAGCTCTTTCCTGTGTCTCGCCCCAGACGACTGTTTGGGGCTCTGTTTTTCTTAGAGCATCCGTCAGGGGAGCCGCGATATCGGAGTACCTGGGGATGTACCTCTGATAGTAGCCGGCGACACCTAAGAACGACCGAATATCGGTCTTCGTGCGCGGTTGCGGGAATTCTCGCACAGCGGCCACCTTTATTTCAGAGGGGCGGCGACGACCCTGTCCAATCACGTGACCGAGGTAGACAACCTCGGCCTGTGCTAATTGGCACTTGGGAGCCTTGACTGTCAAGCCCGCTTCGCGCAGGCGGGTTAGCACTGCCCGCAAGTGTGCCATATGATCAGACCAGGATGCGGAGAATATCGCTACGTCGTCTAAATACGGTGAAGCGAATTCTTCCTGTCCCCGCAACACTTTGTATACATGAGGCTTGAAAAGCAGTATGGCGCGTTCTTCAAACCAAAACTCAAAACTTTAGGACGGAATGTTCCCATTGGTGAAATGAACGCCGCATACCTACTAGCCTCTTCTGTAAGTGGAACCTGCCAATAACCCCTGACAAGATCTAGGGTGGAAATAAACTGAGCGCTACTAACTTTCTCAAGGCGCTCCTCGATGTTAGGGATCGGATAAATTTGATCCTTAGTCATGGAATTAAGCCTACGGTAGTCGACGCAAGGACGAGGTTCCTTGCCCGGTACCTCAACTAAAATCAAAGGGGAGGTATAATCACTCTCACCCGCCTCAATAACACCGAGCTGTAGCATTTTCTTTACCTCAGCCTCCATAATATCGCGCTGGCGGGGTGACACCCGGTACGCCTTGGATCGTACTGGCTCCGGGAAGGTAAGTTCTATTTCATGAGTAAGGACAGAAGTCCTACCAGGCCTCTCAGAGAACTGACCTTGAAACTCTTGTAAGAGTTGGTGTAGTTCGGTTTTCTGCTCAGGCGACAGCGGTGCTTTACTGATTAAGTCACTAATGACCTGATCGGTGTCTTCCCTGTTCGTCACTGAGCCTAGTCCCGGAAGCTCGACCGGAAGCTCTACGGGAACGTTTACCATCATACACACCACTGCTTCCCGTTGGCTATAGGGTTTGAGCAGATTACAGTGGTAAACTTGCTGTGCTTTCCGTTTTTTTGGCAGACTCACCACGTAGTTAACGTCCGACAGTTTTTGAACAATCCGTGCTGGGCCCTCCCACTGCACCTCGAGTTTGTTTTTTAGCGATGTGCGAAATATCATTACCTCATCGCCAACCTCAAAACGACGGGCCCTGGCTGTCCGATCATAATAAACCTTGGCCCTCTGCTGGGCCTTTGCCATTGCTTCACCTGACAACTCCTGTGCCCTTCTTAAGCGTTCGAGGAGCCTAAGCACGTACTCGACCACGACTGGGTCGTCGCCCCTGCCTTCCCACGAGTCTCGAAGCATGCGAAGCAGAGACCGCAGCGAGCGACCGTACACCAGCTCAGCTGGCGAAAACCCCGTAGCCGCATGCGGCGCGGTCCTTAATGCAAACATCACCCCAGGCAGACACAGCTCCCAATCACTTTGTTGTTCAAAACACAATGCTCTCAACACGCGCTTCATGACGGAGTGGAGTTTCTCAACGGAATTCGACTGTGGGTGGTACACTGAGCTGTGTAACAGCTTTACCCCACACCTTTCGAGAAAGGCTGTCGTCAAAGCGCTAGTAAACACTGTGCCCTGATCTGACTGGATTTCCGCAGGAAAACCAACTCGCGCAAATATGGACAGTAGTGCATTGACTATCTCAACTGAGCTGAGTTCTTTAAGCGGCACTGCTTCAGGGAACTTTGTCGCTGGGCAGATCACAGTCAAAATGTGTCTGTACCCCGTGGCTGTTGCCGGCAGAGGTCCCACTGTATCCATAACGAGCCGTCTAAAAGGCTCCGTAATGATAGGTACCAACTTCAACGGCGCCCTCGATTTGTCCCCTGGTTTGCCAACCCGCTGACAGGTGTCACATGTCCTCACAAAGTGTTCTGCGTCACGAAAACACCCTGGCCAATAGTACTCTTGCAAGAGACGGTCCTTAGTCTTCTTAACTCCTAGGTGTCCGGACCACGAACCGCCATGCGACAAGCGCAACAGATCCTGACGGTAGCACTGAGGCACGATCAGCTGATCGAACTCCACTCCTCTGCGGTCTAGATACTTCCGGTACAGGACCCCACCACTTTCCACAAAACGAGCATTTTTCTTGGCGATACCTTCCTTGACATTGCAGCGCATGTTTTCTAGGCTGCCATCCTTTTTTTGCTCGGCTATCAAAGCCGACCGGCTGACTTTTAGCAACCTATTAAGTCCATCTGACGTAGGCGCGATGAGCAAATCTGCAGATAGCTCTTCTAATTTTCCCGTGTCGGGCATTTCCTCTCCAGTACCTGGTGCCTTCAACGCTACAGGCTCAATTTTATTCAGTTCGGACGTGCTCTGAATATCAGCTTGCTGCGCCTCCGACCCTTTCTCATTGTTCGACAACGTCGGCCCCGCAACTACCGCCTTTGCAGCGAGCTCCCGAACTCTCGATCTGGTTAAGGCCTGAACGATAGCCTCACCAAACAAAAGCCCCTTCTCGGGCAGGAGGTGATCGGACCTGTTCGAAAATAGGTACGGGCACTGGGGGGGCAGCATAGGTGACACTGCGGCCTCCGTCTCAATTGCTCCGAAAGGTCCTTCAATAAGCACTTTTGCTACGGGCAGACACACGCTATGAGCTTCCACGGCTTGCTTGATCCATGCGCACTCGCCCGTGAACGTATCGGGTTCTACGTAAGAGGGGTGAACTACATCCATTGTAGCTGCGGAATCACGAAGCACTCGGCACTCTTTCCCGTTCACGAGGAAGTCTCGCATGTAAGGCTCGAGAAGCTTCATGTTCTCGTCAGTGCTACATAATGACAAACACACGACTTTTCTTTTTGTTTCTGGACACTGCGCCGAAAAGTGACCCTGCTTCTGGCACGTATAACACACGCGCGCTTGCCTCGTCTCGAACCGCTTTCTGCGTTCGGCTTCGGCTGCCGCCGTCTCCTTACGTTCGGTCGGACTGCTTTCACTCGCATCCGCACTACGTGTGTCCCACCTTGCTCTCATGGGTGTGAACTTCGGCCTCTCAGACTTGGAGCCAAATTCGCCCTTTTGACCGTCCCTAGCTCCGCGAGCCCGACGCGTCACAAACTCCTCGGCTAGCTCTGTGGCTTTAGCCACTGTACTAACGTCTGGCCTATCCAAGACCCAGTACGGCACGTTCTCAGGTAACCGACTATAAAACTGTTCTAGCCCGAAACACTGCAGAATTTTCTCGTGGTCACCAAACGCTTTCTCTTCTTTGAGCCACTCCTGAATGTTTGACATAAGCCTGTAGGCAAACTCTGTATATGACTCACTTCTGCCTTTTTCATTTTCCCGATTCTTCCGACGGAACGCCTCCGCTGACAGCCAGTACTTTTTTAGCAGACTCGATTTCACTTGGTCGAAATCCTCTGCCTCCTCTCTCTTCAAGCGAGCGACTACGTCGGCCGCCTCGCCGGGTAACAAAGTGAGCAAGCGCTGTGGCCACGTTTCCCGAGAGAACCCCTGCTTCTCGCACGTTCGCTCAAAGTTAACCAGGAACAAACCAATGTCCTCTCCAAGCTTAAACGGCCGCATCAGGTCAGTCATTTTGAACGATACTCGTTCTCCTGCACCGTGTGCCTGACTTCCATTACGAGCGCGTTCCATCTCTACCTCGAGACGCTTCATTTCCAAAGCGTGTTGACGGTCGCGCTCTTCTTTCTCTTTATGTTTTTGTTCTTTACGTTCGCGCTCGTCTTTCTCTTTTTGCTCTTTACGTTCGCGCTCCTCTTTTTGCTCTTTACGTTCGCGCTCGTCTTTCTCTTTTTGCTCCCTCTCCTCAATTGTCTCAAGGCATTCCGACAGCTCGTCATCCTCAGCCTCCAACTCAATAATAGCCCTTAGCAGTTCTGGTTTTCTGAGTTTGTCTGAGACATCCACACCCAACTCTCTTGCAAGCTCCAGCAATTTCGGTTTGCGCAACGACTTCAAATCCATGGCTGCTCCGAATGCTGCTTTCTCTACTGCCTACTATTGTCTTGCCGCAAACTAACCCGGCAGCAACAAGAACACAATTACCAGCTCTGTTTCTGACACAACAAAAGCCTGGCAAAACTCAGAAGAAGAAAGTCCCGCACTCACCAAACCTCGCAGCCAAGAATTCAGCGCAGTCGTTCCGCTGCAGGCAACCAGTCATCACACAGGGCTCGTTGCACTGCTCCCGGATGGTCGTTGTGCTGCTCAGCATACAGTTGTCCGCATATCTTCGCTGCTGGCCTCCGTTGTCGCGATCTCACCGCTGGCAACCAGTTGTTGCAAATGGGTTGCAAGCCCCAAGGGTAGCGTTGGCCTGGCGGCCTGGGGCACAGCTGGAAACATCCGAAGGTCCTGGCAAAGGATGAGTCGACTGCCAACAGAACAACTTGTTTATTCAAGCATCGCAAAAGAGCAGCCGGTCAGGGCGACCACGTTACTCGACAGAAGAAATCGAAGTCTCTCCTTGGCGTCCGGGGCAGCTGCCTTTATACCCTAGGAGTCGAGGGCAAGAAGGAACGGCTCGGGATGAAGCGCACGAGACGGCGACGCACGGACATCTTGAGACGTGACGTGTCGCGTCCGCCGGGCCGGCGCCGGTCAGACCTCCTCGCCTCCCAGTTGGGGAGCTCCTCTCCCCGGCTGCCGCGCTTTGACAAGCGTGGGCACCAACATGCACACACACACACGCACACACGAAGACACGTGGCATTGAAACCTGCCTGGACACGCTTGGCGGGAGGCGTTGCGGCAGCACTGAACGGGCCAAAATGACCGCCACTTTGAACGAAGCCCCGGTGTCCGTTGCATCCGCGCCGGCTATACCGCGCGTCGTAGGCGAAACGTAACAGTAAGCACCTTTTCTGTGCTTCCTTTGTCTTTATACTGGTGGGTGGCGTAGTTCACACTCAAGGGTAGGTGCACGTTCCCGTATTGAAGGCAGCAGTAGGAGGACACATGTGGCTTACCTATAATAGAAAGCTGAGTGGAGCGGGATGGTGCATTGGCGGGGTACAGTGCGCTGAGGGCAGTTCATGGAGTGGCAACAATTTTCTGCGCATCAGAGCCTATGAGGTCTTTCCGGGTTCTGGGATGAAGAAGAGGCTACAACGTTCCAGTGCTAAGTGAAACGCGAACAATACCATTCAAAGGAAAACCGCAAAAATGGCTGATTTTAGTTAACGTTGATTTAATATAACCGCACTTGATTATCACTGCGTTTACGCGAAGAATAGTGCATAAAAGTGGTAATAGACACTGCCTGTATTTTTTATACAGCAGCAAGTAAGCGGTATATTGTTATATTCGCTTTGAAGACCTCTGGTCTTCGCTTTCTTTGAAGCTGACGGTACATTTGAATCGTTCTATATGTGGGAGCTTCCCGCGCAGCGCAGTTCCGGCCACCGTTTTCAGTGCGTTCGTTCTCTCTTCCACTCGCCGCACATTTATGAGTTCTGGTCTCCCGCTGAAGTGTGTAACGTCCCGAACACGAAGCTTCCTCTATAGCTGTATCAATCGCCGCCTACCACAAAGTTCTCAATGTTTAACCTCTTGCATCGGCTTTATGAAGAGCTTGGCCTCCGCGAATTTTGCGTTCCAGTTCGTGATTTCGTGCCCGCCGCGACGTTTGTTTCTGCTCTGGGGAGCACATCTAAGCGGCATCTGAAGCTGCCATTAAGAAGGTTTCTTAATCAAGCTGTTTATCTAGTGTTTAAGGAAATCACATCGAAAGATGACATTGGAAGTGACGGATAGAAAAGGAGGATAGCGCTCGGTTGCACCTGACAGCGAACAATGAGCGTCACGTCTTCACAGCGAACGATGCGCTACACACTGTTGAAGAAAAAGAAAAGTCTCGCACAGGCGCAATCCTGGCTCTCAGTCCCAGCGCGCCTTTCGTCGCGCGTTCCTCCTCTCTGCTAACAAACGAAGACGACGGCGCCAAGGACGCGGGTTCGATCTTGAGCTAGGCGACTGCGGTTCCTCCTGCTGTTCGGTTCCTGCCGCTGTTCCTGCCTTTGACCTTGTTGCCTTCTCCGGACTCCTTCACACTTCTACGTTGAGGCCGTTGCACGTGTTAGGGTTTTGGCCAGCTGTTATTTTTTTATTGTAGAATCGCAAATTAAGTTTGATAACCTCTCAGGCTTCGAGGTATGTCTTTAGCTTTCCCGGTGGGGTCCGGCACCATGGTTCTCCAGTCTGCTGGCCAAAAGTTTGCCCCTGGATTCATTCGGACGGAATGGCGCGAGCGACATTCCAGTGGCGCTGGTTCCTGCTGGAGAGGGAGCCGTAAAACTGAAAATCTTTAAAATGATCAAAAAGCAGCTCAAGACTGTTACCAGCCGCCACTTGAAAATCTCTGAGGTGCGTTCTTTCAGCAGGGGCGGGGGGAACCATTCTTTTCTGATCGTCAGATGTGCAGTGCGTGTCGGACATGCTGCATTGCACATCATTCGCGTCTTTCCAGTTAAGCCTTTCATACCTGAGCAATTTGCCTGTTCCAAAAGCATCATCCGTGGCGTGGACCCATCGGCCTCTCAACAAATACTTGGACTTTCAAGACGCGAGTGTTGGCGTAATATCAGTATTCCAATGCACCAGAGTTGCTGGTGGCTCTCGTGTGCCGACAGAGTCCGTGATCGCAACTTTTGCAGGATATTTGCGCCCGTCTGAACTTAAGGTTTGACCCATGGTGTACCGCGTCGACCCGCTACAAACTGGACCTTTGCAATGCAGAAATTGCTGGTGCTTTGGTCATAGGAGCAAAGCTCGCAAATATGTGACGCATTGCCGACTATGCGGGGACGACCTTTCCTCAGACCTTTGCACTTCTGACGTGCCCAGTTGTAGTCTCTGTCGCGGCGCTCATCCGGATGATGATGCTGACCGTCATAAAGGTTCCTATGAGCAGAGTGTTCTGGACATTGTCCAACAAAGAAGGTAATCCAGAACTGGCGCCTATGCACTACTTCACAGGAAAAGGCATTCTTATGTGTGCCTTGCTAGGACATGTGGGTCTGGTGTAGAGGCAGTGCTATGTGGCCTAAGGTGTTGAGAGGGCGCTCGCCGACGTGGTGCCTCGCATGTTGACTACCTTTTGTTAGTGTAGCTCTCTCCCAGGTCATTTCTAGTCAGTTTGCTCCTTCTCGGTCTTCCCGCTCCACAATTAGTCCTTCCCGTAGCGTCTGTGGTGACTCTCCCCAGACTCCTATTCCTGCTTCATCCTCGTTTGTGCCTGCACATGGTGCCGGGATACCATCCTCTCTACCGTTTGCTCTACGGACGTCTATATGGCGAATCCTTCCTAGAAGCTTCGAGCTACTTCCTCTCCGTCGAAGTCTGCCCTCCCAAACAACAAAAGCAAGAAAGGTTCCCCGGTAATCCGCATAAAACCGATGTGTTGAAGGAGGCTATCACCGCCTCTCTGTTATTACAAAAATCACGGCGTGGTTAAAAGTACTAAGGTGGAATTGCCGTTCAGTCACATCTTTTCACGATTTACGGAACCTTGTCTCACAATTCGACCCAGACATAATTTTACTTCAGGAAACTTGGCTCAATCCAATTAGGTCATTCTCTTTTAAAAAAAAATTTAGCATCCCGAGCCGATCGCACTTGCGGCTGGGGAGGGGGGGGGTGACTTGTTAATAATTTCTTCTGAAATATTTCATCGGGCGCATGTGTATCACCAAATATGCTGTTGATATCGCCATTGCACAGTGTGCTCCACTTATTGTTGCTAAGGTCCACTTTAATTCAGGTGTTCACAGTACAGATCATTTAAACGATCCTTTGCGTTCTCACAACAGAGTGGTGATAGCTGGCGATTTCAATTCTCGTCACATAATATGGGGTTTCCGTGAAGATGCATGCGGGAAGCTTATTTGGTCCTGGATGTCGGCTGGGAACGTGCGCTGCTGCAACAGTTCAGGAGTAACTTACATGCGTGCCGATTCTCGGTCTCTCATTGACTTAAAGTTGGCTGCGAATGGGGTCCTGGGCTCTTCGTGGTCAACAGTGGGTTGTGGTACTTCCAGTGAAAACTTTTGTGATATATTTCACTATACAATCTTGTCCCCATAGGCAACTGCTTCTGCACAGAAGTTCGTCAACCACTCACTTTAAAAAACAAAAAAAATCTTGTTCATGCCTTTTTTCCTCCATTGCATCATCCGATAACTTGGATCGCGCTCAACAAGTTCTCTGTTCCGTGTTAGGTGCTACAGAGCGATTCGTGTTCAAGATGCAATATACGGTCATAAAAAAATAGCCCTCCCTGTGGTGGAATGACAAAATATGAGAGAGCATATCGACTTAGAACAGCTGCCTGGATGGGCTTTTCTCAAATCCACTGTCTGCAGAATTGGACACATTACAAATTTTTCGCAGCTAAATTTAAAATAACCATTGGTAAGGAGAAGAAGGAGCACAGTGCGAATTTGAACAGTTAGATATCCAGCCCCAATAATCGCAAAGCTTTGTACCGGTTTATGGAACGCTACCATAATTCGTCGTCCTCTCATCTTACAGAGGCAGTGGTGTTACCGCGCCAGGAAGTGAAAAATAAACTAGACGCCATAGCGCAAGGCCTTGCTCTACGCTTTCCTGCGCGCTTGGTGATTCCGTGTTTCCTACCAACACCGTGTGGGGACTAGAGTGCGATTAAACCCTCTCAATTATTTTGCATAGTTTCTGGCCTCAAACCTGCAGCTCCTGGATGCGACATGGTCACTATCGGTAAGTTGAAATCTCTAGGGCAATACTTTACCGCAGATGTTTTACATATTGTTAACTTGTCTCTTGAGACAGCTTATCTCCCTCCGAAATGAAAAATTGCGAAATTGGTCTTACTTCTCAAAGATCAAAGGAAGGGTTTTCTAATCGAAAATCTTCGGCCGATTTCCCTCTTGTGTAATTGAGGAAAACTTATTGAACGCTTTGTTAGAAGCCGTCTTACACATCACGTTATGGCATTACAAGCACTCAGCGCTTCTCAGAGAGGGTTTCGTCGACGGTGCTTGATCTGGACTGCTCATTTAGGTTTGGAAAGCAGAATTAGGGTTGCAGTGGGGAAGAAGAGGTCGTGGCTTTAGTCACTTTGGACATCGCCAAAGCATATGAAAGCGTAGAGCATTCTGTACTATTGAACAAGCTTGACGAAATTCGACCGCCTTTTATACAATCTTGCAGGGGTGCAGGAATTCCTAAAAAATAGATTTTTCTTCTCTTCGGACGAGTTCATTACTTGCGAAACCTTTTCTCAGCCTAGAGGCGTGCCTCAGGGATCGGTCTTTTTACCCTTACTTTTTAACAAACTCATACAGAACATGCCTATTTAGGGCTATTAGAGATATTCATTCACTGTAGCAGCTATTTTAAGCACACCTAAATGCCCTGGAAGCTCGGCTGTGTAAGCTACATTTAATTCTCAACGTGCACAAATCTTCCGTTCTCTTTTTCCCTCCAGTGTCCTCTCTTTATATGTGTACAGCATCCTGGCACACAAATCCCATTAGTTCAGTTCTAAAATGCTTGGGTGTAATATGCGACCCTTATATAGACTGGCAACCTTATATCAAAAGTATTGTCCTGAAAGGTGAGCGAGCTTTCGGTCGTGTGATGCTAATCAGCAATAAAAAATTTGGTATGCACAGATACTCTTTTGAAGGGAAAGCTGCACTACGATAGGTTTTCAAGAGGGCAGCGTCAGTGCAGTCACGTTACAGGTGTCACGTGTTGTCACGTTGCAGGTCATGTGGCCTACTGATATCATC
The DNA here is from genome assembly GCA_030143305.2 of Amblyomma americanum. NCBI lineage: Eukaryota > Metazoa > Arthropoda > Arachnida > Ixodida > Ixodidae > Amblyomma > Amblyomma americanum. The sequence goes on along the minus strand of JARKHS020004781.1, from coordinate 53,573 downwards.
TCAATCTGCCCACCGTGGCACATGGCAACTGCCCCATCGGGCATCGGGAATTTCATGGACGCTTTACAAACAATTCTTTCGACAGTGTGTGTGACGTTTGTGAATGTAGCCATGTAATGGAAGCTTTCATTTCTCACCAGGGTTAACCAAAGTTTAAACCGCAGCTAATTTTTTTATTTCTCTACAAGACTTAAGTAAGACCAATTTTGGAATCGGTTTGCATTCTGTTTTCTTGTCCTAGGTACGAAATTCAATCTCTGGTACTTTTGGAGAGGTGCGCTCTAAGGATTTGCATGGGTTTGCCAAAATTAGTGGCAAATGTTGTCCTCTTTCTCGAAGCCTGCGTAGAGGACTTGATCTCTAGCTTCAAGCCTCTCACAGTGCGCACCTTCTTACGGGGACTTGAGTCTTTGCCTGGAGTGGCTCCACCCACTTTTTTGACATACCCAACTTTGTTCCTAGATAAACATTGGCCGCAATACAAGCTGGTTCGATTTGCATTTACAGAGTCCCTGTTGTCTAGAATTGTTGTTTCGCTTAGGTTCGTGCAATGCGTCAGCAATTTGCACGTTGATCCAGCTGTTTGCTTCGACCATACGCTGCCGTAGTATGCAAAGAACTTGACTCGCTATGTGCTAAATGGTCTCCTGCAAGAATATCTGTTCCAGTATCGAAGGCACGCAGTTATTTTCACAGATGTCTCTCAACGTGGCGAAAAAAGAGCAGTAGGTGTTTATTCCCGCGCACTTGATTGGAGTTATTCTATCTGGAACCCAGATTATACGTCAATTTTTTCGGCTGAATTGGTTATTTGTTATTGGTTTGGCATTTCGAAATGTTCCCCGCTGTAGTTCTCCCGTAATCGCTCTGTCGGACAGTCCCATAGCCTTGGCAGCGCTTGAAACCTCGAGGAATAGTCTCTTGTACAGATCACGAATATACTTTACGCCCTTTCATGTGGAAAAACTGCGTTTATTGCGGATTCCAGGGCACTGTGGCATTACTTCAAATTAAATGTCCGAGTTCTGAGAGAAGTCCGCCATAAATTGGCGGGTTGTTCATGTCCTTCTAAGCCTTGACCTGCTGACCACGTCCAGTTGTGAATGTTTCCAACTACACCAGAACTAGAGCCATGAGCCGATCCGTGCTGCAGCGCACTATGAACACATAAAATTCCCTCAGAACATTCGTTGATGTGCTTCAAGGCAACGTGAGGTGTCCATGACGCTTTTGCTCTGCAGGATTCCTCGCCTTAATCTACAGTGTGCCTGCACGGAGCGCCTTGCCTAACCGGATGAGTGCCTCTCGACAGTCCGCGTAAACTGTAAGAGGGGTGAGACAACCCTGTCTGCCCGAAGCCTGTAGAAGGTGAAAGAGCTAGATCGATGGCCTCTAGCTGGAGGCGACTAATGCTCGGCGCGGAGAGTGCGGGTCGTGTGGAATATGAAGGTGAATGTGGGTGGAAGGCGCGTTTTGTTTCAGAACACGAGGAAATCTATGTGAAGACTGTTTTCCGCTGTGTCAGTGCGTGCTGTGAAGGCGGCCTTCTGTCCCTAATGGTCTGCGCGGTGGTGACGGCATCTGAAAGGCTTGGGTTGGCGAACAAGTACGTCGTCTCAAGGTGGTATCCTGATGGTGGAGGGAGCCTACTACTGCGCAGGCATTGGAGGTATACTTGGAGAAAACCCGCCTTGGACGATGTGTGTCACCGGTGGTTCCCTTTATTATGAGTCGCGATAATTTTCTGGAGAGTTGGAAGAGATGCATACTTCTGTATCTCCACTGTATGTGCGTGTTTAAGAATGCCTGTGATGACGCGAATGCGCTAACAACGCAGGATTTCAAGGTGCTTGTATAAAATCTTGTTGAGGTTAAAGCATGTGGCTGCTTTGAAATCCTTGGTGGTAAGTGTTGCTGAGTCAGTAAGCGGATAGTGCGCGTGTTAGCACCGCCAAAGTGACTGCTTATACTTGCAGCTGGTGCTTGAAGGTGGGCTTAAGCTGCTTAATTCATTCCCGTGCGTCTCGTTCCAAGTGTAGCGGGACTCTGACGCGGATCCAGCGGTCGGGAGGGGGGAGGGGGGGTAATGGGTTAGTTGCTTAGAGGGACGCGTACTTGTTCCCGGTCTTGTTCGAGGCCACCGACAACGTGGTACTTGGTTTTCTCTGCGGAAAGCTTGGCATAGGAGACACGCAGATATCAACATGGCGCGTCTGAAGCGCGTTGCAAGGTTGCGACGGAAGCATTGCTGTTGAGTTCATTGTGGCAAGGATGTACAAAGACTGTAATTTCGCCTGCATATATATTAACTTGAACGTCTGGAATGGTGCGTAGTTTCAACCTACGCGTTCGAAAGAAGCGACGGATGCTATTCACAACGACCATCAAGTGATCACTCTAGGCTTTGTGGAGCATATGTACAAGGACCGCGCCGTCTGTTCTTTGGTGAAGAGAGAAATGACGTCAGCAGGCCCTCGATATAAAACAGCACGGGCATATGAACGTGGGGGAAGAGGGGCAGAAGAGACACGGGAGAGAGAGATATCTAAGGCGTATCATATACGCTGTTCACTTTTTGTTGTCCATTTCTCGCCCATTCGCTCCTCCTTCAGAGCCGCTCAGATGTAACCGAAGCTTGAGGCGTCTGTAGCAAGCGACCCGACCATTTTACGGTTGGCAAACGTACCTCACGATTGGCTGAAATTGGATGCAATATGCAGATAATGGGGAGGTGCGTCACAGCGCTCTGTCAACAACAGGTTACCGGACCTGACCACTGGATGCTTTGGCTGCGATATGCTGCCAATGATGAGGTGCGAACTACAACCCCCGAATGGCTGGGTTGCTTGCCATAAACGCTTGAAAGCCGCTGGTACATCTGAGTGATCACTGACACAGGACCAAATGGACGCGAAATGGACAACGAAAAGTGGAAAGTTTATAGAATACGGCCTCTGGCTTTTACAGTATTTATTGCCGTCACTTTAGCGCAGGTGGCAGTGGCGCGCGTCTGTTAACATCTTCTAACCCCTTGAATCAATTCTCTTCTATCCACTTGACGCAGTTATAGTTACCAGTGTGGTACCACTGGACACGGCCAATAACTTCTTCTTTCTTCCTTGTTCCAGCCAGTTACGTACTATTGGAGACAAAAGTTCCCGGGACGCGAGTTCCTAGAAAAACATTTATTGCAGTACCAGCTCGCTACCCAGTCGCCTGATATTATGAAGAGGGGAAGGAGCAGTTAGGCCTTTTATGCCTTCATACAATATCAGGCGAGTGGGTTGCCAGGTGGCACTACAATAAACGTTTTTCCATAAACTCGTGTCCCGGGAACTTTTGTCCCTAGTAGCACATACACGCACACGCAAGCATTTATGCACACGCACACATGTGCTCGCCTCCTCTTCTGCCCCACACATAAATACACACAGTTACCAAAATGTCTGAGCTGCCACACATTGCGCTACTTCCAGCTTCTTTCGTTCTGCAACTGTTTTACTGGTTTCAACGAATGTCAAAGTTAACGTTGAAAACGGTACCGTGAACAACATTGTGTCTCACCGCTTCACTATTAGGTCAGGGAATAAGCCGTGTTAAGTATTGCAGCAAGCCTTCAGGAATTTTTATTCTTGATTGAATGCGGATATTTACATGGAGACGAGGGCAAATAATGAAATTCTACCCAGAAAATCAGTCGAATACAACAGCCCACCTTTAACATTTTCGAAAATCTAACGACATTTTTGGCTGCCAACGGTCCTTGCACTAATTGGGCGCTGTTTCTTTAATTATTATGGTGTTCTTTCGCAACTGTGCGAGCGCACATGTTTAATGACTCTATTTGGAGAAGTTTTGCTGCTTGTCAGATAAGAACGCAGCAAGATTTTTTATTTCTTTCATTGCACAGTTCCACTACTAAAGTCATTTGTCAATGCAACTGACAAAGAATTGCGAGAAAGCGTACCTTTACAGCATGACGGCTGCGCTTAATAAATTCATCATATCAAACCACCAAAGTATTCACAGCTGCTATAGAGTTAGAAAGTAAAAGAGGCAATAATTGTGGAAATAATGTTGTTTAGTTCATGCAGCAATTTTGTTGACTAACGATGTGTCAAACCGTCCAACACCCTTGCAAAGGAAAAAGGTTTAAAGCGAAAGGCGGTGAGAATAGTGATTGCGTAATGTTCCGTAAAACGTTTTTTGCTTCCGAAGCGTTGATTATTGTCCTTTCTGTTGCTTTCAGGTTATCAACTGCAGTCTGAAATGACACATATATTGCATTATTCTCAGATACTTATTCACTTCTATTCCTGACAGTTGTCAAAACCAGACAAAGGTTACAATTTAAACAGGACACAAATAAAGTCCTAAATTTTATTCTCGTTGTTGTTGCTTTTATTGGAAGATGTCTATTTCTATTCAGGTTTGTTCTGCGAATTTCACCGGAAAACTGCCTCCATCTTTTCCTTTTTCCCACTTTCCGCGAAACGGCTTTATAAAAGCACTGATGTTAAAAATTATATAGAAAGAGGTTGTTTCAGTCTGGGTAATACTGCGACACACAGATTGAGCAGAATGCGGGGGCGGCATGCTTGAAGCCACAAGGGTTTGCTACCTAAAAAGGTGAACCAATCACCTTCCAGTAACGCGCCAGTGCTCCACTACGCTAAGAACTCCGAACACAGGGACGTCACGAATGACGGCATAGTGAAATCCCGCGCACACTTCCCAGAGTTCAGTTACGACTCATTATCACGTTATATAATGTCAACAGCCGTGTGAATTTCTCTGTGAGATCGATATATTGATACTGCACGTTTCCCACCGAGATTTTCTCTGAAGTGTCTAAAAGAATAGCGAAAATGCAAAGAGTCGAAACGAGACCCCGTTACATGCCGACGAAGACATGTTTTGGAATAGGGAAACTGAATATTTACTTATTCTTAGCCAGATAGCATTTGTACACAAGGATGAAAACACTTTTTAGTCGGCCCTGTTTAGTGATACACAGTAGCTTAGCGACTGCAAAGCAACCGACGGGTGAGCCACGCAAACTCTGTATATTAATATGTAGTGAAGAGCGAATGGTCAAGTTAATTCAGACGTCAACATGCAAACGCGGTGAGTGACAGAGGACATTAGAAGGACCACGAAATACTCGAACCAAAGGATAAATGATATATAATGTGTTGTGACGTATGTAGCGTGAAACGGGTATGCCTTGTTGTAAGCTACTTCTCGGACCATGGCATTAGAGAAGCTGCGGAACTGCAAAAATTGTCACCTCCAGAACTTCAAACGCAACAGGCGAGCTTCACACATAGAAAGCATTGCCCGCATTGTTACAGACAACGCGAGGAAGGTGAAAGGTGCATATGAGGGCGATCAAAACTCAGCATTACACAATGTTAACAAGCTAGGTCTTTCTGCTAGCGTAGCTGACTCGTTCATGTCTTATGTAATTAGGCTATGGACGCTGCAAGAATTAAAGAAGTCGAAATGCGTGAAAAATTGGACAGAAAACTCTCAGCTAACTTTGCGATGTAGCAGAATGTTTGGACGGAATTGCTTTTTGCTGCAATAGCGGTATGAGAAACATTCCCCAAAAACGGCGGCGTACGAAGCCTTGGCGAGTGAAGCCTCATTCTGCAGAAGCGCCACCCATCACCTCCTTAGCTATAGGGATGTCCACCCACTTCGACCTACCTACAAATGCTACCTCCACTCACTGCACCCTCCAGACGTCCTCGACCCACCAGAACCCCACTGAGCAGTGGACAGAAAAAGCGACGATGAAATCAAGTTCGAAGACACAACGGGAAGGAAATTACTGTAAAAATGTGCGCTATAGTCCGTGCTACGTCTTGATCACCCCACTGCACGAATGCATGTCTCCTGACATACGCCTAACATGTTATTCGGTTTCCTGTCTAAGGCGTGTTTGTTAGGTTTCACACGTACACACACATACATCCATCTAATAAAAAAACAACGGTTCTGCCTGGTGCATGTCGCAAGTGCTCACCTGCATTTACATTTATGCTATGACAATTCATTACTACGTTCTCGCTCCTGCCACGCACTGGCCATTGCTAATACCGCTGAAAAAATGAATCTATCAGGAGAGCAGATCAAAAGTTGAAATTTTTTGATAATATACGGTTTTCATTTCATTGTCCTTAAAAGGTGGAACCACAAAACGAGGAAAGCTCTCTGCCATATACTAAAAACAGTTTTAAGCAGTTTGCAAGTTAGAAACCAAATAGCAGCTTGAAAGCAGAAGCAAAGCTAAAGAAGACATCGAGAGCAGAGAGTGAGAGCGTCCTGGGTGGAGACGGGATATCGAGAACCAGAGATTGACTCCGATCGCAGTTTTCATCATTCGGAACGCCGCCATCACAAACGCCGCCGTTACTACAATATACTGATTGAAGTGCGCGTTATTCTTGGGGGAAATTGGAAAGTGAGCAAGCAAGGCTGTAGCTTCTGTCGAAGACAGTAAATTTTGCCTTGCTCAAGTTTGGGTGCACTCGGTCCCGCTTGAGACCGCCCTGCTGGCGTACACGTGACAGACCGAATGTTGTGCTTGATAAATGGTTTTATTATGTTAGCACTAGTACGGTTGTGCGAACAAAGGATTGCGTTTAGGAAAGCCAGCATCATCAGTCGGATGAACGCCGCCACAGAGACTGCAAGTGGGCCCCTCAGATGAGAAGAGGACTGCGGAATTATTCTCCCTGCATAGTCGGCAACGCGTCGCAGATTTGCAAGCTTTGCTGCTATGACCAAAGCGCCAGAAATTCCTGCATTCGAAAGGACCTGGTTTTAGAGGAACAAAACGGCACACTGTAGGCCAAACCTTAAGCTCAGAAGGACACGAAGATTCTGCAAATGCTGCAATCACAGACTCTATCGGCACACGTGAGCCATTAGAAAGTCTGGTGCAGCGGCAAACTGATAACACGCCAACGCCGGCGTCCCAAAAGTGGTCAAGTAGTTCCTGAGGAGAGGCCGATGGGTCCACGCCACGGATGATACCTTTTGAACGTGCGAGTTCTGGAATGAAGGGTTTAACTGGAAATGACGCGTAGGATGTGCAGCGCAGCAACTCCGACACACACTGGACATTCGAGGATCGGCACAGAATGCTCTCTACGACCGAAAGGGCGCACTTCAGAGATCTCTAGATGGCGGCTGATAAGAGCCTTGAGCTGCTCCTGGATCATTTTAGAATTTTGTCAAATTTAGGGCCCCGTCTTCAATGGGTACAAGCGCCACAGGAATGTCATTGACGCCATTCCATCCGAAGAATACAGGGGCAAATTTTGGGCCGGCTGGTTGGCGAATCATGGAGCCGGACCCCCACCTGGGGAAGGAAAACACATTAATGGAGCACTAAGGGTACATTAAGCCTAACTATTGGTTCAGCAATAAAAAAAAACACCTGGCCAAAACGTCAACGTATGGAATGGCATCACCGTAGAAGAGAAGAGGGAGACCAAAGGAGGCACACAAGATCAAAGAGAGGAGCAGTGACAGGAGCCGGCAGGCCTCAGTTCGGCAGCAGCTTCTTGGACTCTGCTTTGGAACTCGTCTTCGTCCACTTTCATCCGTGTGCGGTACAGTCCAAACGGAACAGCACGCGGCAAGTTGCACCTTCCAACCCAAGTTCGAACGCGTGTCCGGTTTCAAGCCTGCGCTTCATGGCACTTGATCGAACGCTTGACCCAACTTCATATCTGGCTTCAACAATTTGAAAAATATCCATGGTTTAGAAAAATGAGAAGCATTAAAAGCACCATTCGACCCTGCGTGTTAAACCGCCAGCCTCTCGCGCTGTGGCACTAGTTTGCGCATCTGAACACAGAGGGCGCCAGAAATTCCTTGCGCATGCGATAGTTTGCGGGACTTCAAAGAGAGGGCGCAATGAGTCAATGCGCTCGCGAAATTGTCACCGACATAATAACGCATGCTACTCTACATCAACTGCAGTGACCTTCCATAAATTTTTTCTCAATCAACGGTGTCAAAAATCCACTATTGCTTATTTCAGTTTCCATCCAGCGGTGACGTTCATCGTTCGATACTTCATGTAGTCCCACGCCATTAGTATTTAAGAATCTGTCGTGTACCTTTGTCCGGAAAGGTAATTATTCTTAGTTTGCACTCGTCCCCAAATGCCCCTGGTAATAAGCTGCCATTCTGCTAAATATACTCCTTCTAAGACCATGTCGGCGTACATAACCTTAATGCGTAATGGTTTGATTTTCTCGCCCACTTTGCACTTTAGTTCTAAATAACGCTTGAAATCTGCCCACACATGCTCGTTTTTCTCAAATCCGAAAACCACTTTTTTCACATGCCAGTCGAGATTTCTTCTGAATGCAGCTGCATGCAACAAACAGCTTCGGCGGCCAACTCTGAGTGCAGTCTTTGCACGCCACAATATACTGCCCAGGAAAGTGCTCACTTACCGTTTCTTCGACAGCCGCCAAGGCGGTGTTTAATAGACTCGCGCACAAAGCCGCTTATCCACGTGCACTGCTTCGCTGAAGTAGGCCAGAGCTTGCTGCGCGTGTTTCCTACTTTCGAAGTTCTCGAACCGGCAAACGAGACGCGAAATCTTGGCTGACATAACGAGCATCAACTGTGCGTACCAAAGAAAAATAACTTCGAACAAGTAATTAATGTTAGTGTAAAATTTCTACAGGAAATAAACTATTACGTTACAAAGTATACCCAAGCAAAGTAATTGAATTACTGCGATTTTCTTGCAGTTTTTAATCACTTCCATTCCTGACCGAAGACCCCAAGGTTCTTCGCACAAACTCTGATGTGAACGCAGGTTTCTGGTGCGTAAACGAACGTAAGTAGTTGCATTCCAATAAGACCACTGATTTTTTTTCCACAGTTTTACTCCAGGACACTGCATACCTGTACTGCAAGTCTGCATGCCACATGAGAGCCACACCAAAATTCTTTCCCGTCCAAGCTGCTTGAATAATTGTAAATAAAACATTTTTTGCGAGCTCAATATTTGAAGCGTTAGGTTAAAGTGCCAGTGTAAGAATATTTCACTGTCATTAAGTTTTGCGAAGTAATCATGCCCCCTGCCTCACTCCTCTTCCACGGAGCCTGCCAGCTTCCTCACGCTGCAAGACAAGTATGCGGCTAATGGTACCCACCTGAGCAAAAAGTCAGCCGTAGACACGAATAAAATACACTGACCTTTCTTGTAAACCGAAGAGGTCAATAATAGCAGTAAACACGTTTCGAAATGCGCAGCCTTAGCCAGAAATTAAAAATCTGTTTTGTTAATAAACTCGCCTCTCTCACGCGGAAAATGGAAGCGCTGGAGCCCAGAAGGTGAGAAAAATTTACGAAGATTAGAAATTAAGTGGTTCACTTAAAACACACAACCGTGAGAAGCAAAGAGGGCGATTTCCAGAAAAGGCGAATTTCTTTGTAGAGAACCTGCCAACGGGGAGGGGAGTTGCCACTCCGTTCTCAAGTTCTAGGTGGAGCAGATGAGAACAACGTGTTGATCTCGCTGCCATCTTTCCTAAATTATTCGTTTGAGATATATTTCGCGGGTTGTAAGCAATTCGCGGCAAACGCGAATATTTAGTGCTCGAGAAAGTTAATTCGTTTGCAATAAATAAATTCCTTCCGCGCCACGGCCACGACTTCCGCGGTGGCTTACATCAAAATCGAGACATAGACAAAACAGCGTTGATTTAGCGAACGAAATGTATATTAGAAGAAAAAGCAGGACCTTTTGTTGTCGCGCTTTCTCCTAACAAACGTTGGATTGATTTCACTTGCTACATCAGCGCTGCATTTCTCGATATGCGCGTCTGGCCCGTTTGCGGGCACAGTTCTTGCTCTTCTGTTTTGAGCTCACGGTAATCAAAAGGAAGTAACAGGGACCTGAATATCCAATCTTCACTGCCGCTTTTTTCATGCACAAGTTTCAACGCTCTCAGTGCACAAAGGGCTGCTCGTAATCGCAGAGAAAAACAGTAGACAGAACGGTTTGTGCCCTACATGCTGCGCCGCCATCTGTTAAACAAAAGCCTGTCTTCCAAATTTCCAAAGTTCGAAAGAAGGGAAGCGCTGCCTAATCGACTGCTGCCTGTGCGACGGGTCCGATGCCGCTGCCGAAGAACACACGGAGCCCTCCGTACATTCTCGTTTCGAGGCGCCGACTTTTAATTCTTTGTAAATATACCTGCGCTCAAAAGACACGGACTGAAAGATAAAGACACACACACACAGCGCTGGACTTACAACTGAATTTTTTATTCGGGAAACACTGCTCTTTATACACATCAGCAGCTGATAAAAATGGAAGATGGTAACACCCGGATGATAAAAAATCGACAAACTGTCTCGTCACATGTCCAGTCCTACCTTCCCTTTTGCAAAAATGCCTTTTCCTTTGATAGTAGTGAAAGGGACGTGCTACTCACGCATGCAACCCCACTGTCCGCTATGCTCATGGCTTCAATTATTTCACGCGTCGTTTGGTCACGGTTCCTGCTTACTATCTTCGTCTCGTTATAGGAAGGTACACATTTACACTCTTGACAATGAACCACCAAATTCCCATCGCCTTTCCGTTCCATGTTCCTCCGATGTTCACGGAGCCGCTCGTTCAAACAACGCCCCGTTTGGCCTACATATGCTTTGCCACATGTCAGCGGCATCCTGTAAACCACTCCTTCTGCGCATGCGACCATGGGGACTTGGTGTTTCTTTTTACACCCCTTAGCTTTTCTTTCTGGGTACGTTACTATTTTGCATAAGTTTTCCAATTTGTCCGGGGCTGAAAAAACGACCCTAGTTTTTACTTTCGATGCAATTCTTTTAAGATTATGGGACACCCCATGAATGTACGGAATCACCACCGTTTTCTCCCTTTGTTTTGCTCCCTCCTTGCTAGGCACCGTACCCTTTTTCCCACATTTCTTGAGCAGGCTTTTTGCCACCGACACCAACACCTGATCCGGATAACCTGCTTCCTTAAGCCTCACCACCTGCTGCTCAAAACTTTCTTTGACTAATTCCGGGCAAGATTTCTTCAACGCATTTTGAAAACATAACCTCACGATTGCCCTCTTCACTAATTTCGAATGTGCAGAGCTGAACGGAAGCAAACCTTTGTTACCTCTAGGCTGGTACATCCAAAATGTCCCATCAGGCGCCAGTGACAGCTTGATATCGAGGAAACGTATCGTGCCTTCATTCATTTCTTCATATGTGATTATTAGTGGGTTAAGGATTTTACTAAAAACAGCAAGTAGCTCTTGCACAGCATAGTCGTAAATGCCGTCAAGGTGATTAAAGACCACTAAAAAGTCATCCACAAACCGGAACACTTTTACGCCATCAACTTTGTTTTGATCTCGCAACAGGATAGCCAACCTTCTGTCACATTGGGCAAGGAAAATGTTACTAAGAACTGGCGCGATACACGACCCGATGCAAACTCCCTTCTTCTGCCGATAAACCACATCACTCCAAGTGACGCACGTGGCAGCCAAATAGAAGGACAACATTTCCAGAAAATTGCTCACGCACATTCCCGTTTCATTTTGGAATGCTACACTTCCAAACTGATCAATGCAATCACCCACGCATTGAAGCAACTCCTGATGTGGCAAGGAATAATATAGATCCTTTATATCGAACGAGCACGCCATGAACCGACTGTCTTTGTGATTGTCCAGAAAAGTTATAATCTGTTGGGAATCCTTCACCAAAAACGGATCATCGATGCTCAGTAGGTTGAGCTTGCCCTTAAGAAATTCAGCAATTGACTTTTGCCATGTTCCCGACTCAGATACGATAACCCTTAGGGGACAACCAGGCTTGTGGGTCTTAGCCGTAAACATAAATTTCAGACTATTGCATTCACTCTTGTCTATACTTGAAACGAGTCTAGTTAATTCCAGTTTTTCACATAGTTTCTTCCCCTTTGCTTTCAAGCTGCGTAAGGAATTACGGGGAAGTGTCTCAAAAACTGAATTCACAGCCTCCAAAGCTTTTTTACCAAACATCTCTTTCGTTAGAACAACGAAACCACCGTCCTTGTCTGCAGTAAGTAAACATAAAGAATCATCCCGCAGCACTGAAATAACCCGCCCTATTGGAAGACTGGTTTTCGCAGGCTTACATCTTGAAAGAACGTCCACTCCCTCTGATATGCATCGTTCACTCTCGGACGTTGGAGCGAACGGAGTGGAGGTGTCAAGTCCGTACGTTCAGGGATCTCCTGCGGGTGCAGGTACTTGGCTCAACAGGTGCTCCTCGGGCCTTCAGAGTTCTTCGTGACTATCAGCGTACCGCTGACTGCACGGCAGAATTTTTGTGGCAACAAATTCTGCCTCATCTTCGTGCCTGCGTTCCTGCAAGATCAGCGACGGAAGTGAAAGCAGTTCACAACCTAGACGACGTTCGCCTGCCTCAGGATGTGCAGCGGGTGCTCTCACTTGGCCCCAAGTTCGCCGTGGAACCACGGAAGACCGCGCCTGAGCTGCTGTCCCTCGTGCGCCAAGTTGCAAGGTTCGCTCCAACGTCCGAGAGTGAACGATGCATATCAGAGGGAGTGGACGTTCTTTCAAGATGTAAGCCTGCGAAAACCAGTCTTCCAATAGGGCGGGTTATTTCAGTGCTGCGGGATGACTCTTTATGTTTACTTACTGCAGACAAGGACGGTGGTTTCGTTGTTCTAACGAAAGAGATGTTTGGTAAAAAAGCTTTGGAGGCTGTGAATTCAGTTTTTGAGAAACTTCCCCGTAATTCCTTACGCAGCTTGAAAGCAAAGGGGAAGAAACTATGTGAAAAACTGGAATTAACTAGACTCGTTTCAAGTATAGACAAGAGTGAATGCAATAGTCTGAAATTTATGTTTACGGCTAAGACCCACAAGCCTGGTTGTCCCCTAAGGGTTATCGTATCTGAGTCGGGAACATGGCAAAAGTCAATTGCTGAATTTCTTAAGGGCAAGCTCAACCTACTGAGCATCGATGATCCGTTTTTGGTGAAGGATTCCCAACAGATTATAACTTTTCTGGACAATCACAAAGACAGTCGGTTCATGGCGTGCTCGTTCGATATAAAGGATCTATATTATTCCTTGCCACATCAGGAGTTGCTTCAATGCGTGGGTGATTGCATTGATCAGTTTGGAAGTGTAGCATTCCAAAATGAAACGGGAATGTGCGTGAGCAATTTTCTGGAAATGTTGTCCTTCTATTTGGCTGCCACGTGCGTCACTTGGAGTGATGTGGTTTATCGGCAGAAGAAGGGAGTTTGCATCGGGTCGTGTATCGCGCCAGTTCTTAGTAACATTTTCCTTGCCCAATGTGACAGAAGGTTGGCTATCCTGTTGCGAGATCAAAACAAAGTTGATGGCGTAAAAGTGTTCCGGTTTGTGGATGACTTTTTAGTGGTCTTTAATCACCTTGACGGCATTTACGACTATGCTGTGCAAGAAGCTACTTGCTGTTTTTAGTAAAATCCTTAACCCACTAATAATCACATATGAAGAAATGAATGAAGGCACGATACGTTTCCTCGATATCAAGCTGTCACTGGCGCCTGATGGGACATTTTGGATGTACCAGCCTAGAGGTAACAAAGGTTTGCTTCCGTTCAGCTCTGCACATTCGAAATTAGTGAAGAGGGCAATCGTGAGGTTATGTTTTCAAAATGCGTTGAAGAAATCTTGCCCGGAATTAGTCAAAGAAAGTTTTGAGCAGCAGGTGGTGAGGCTTAAGGAAGCAGGTTATCCGGATCAGGTGTTGGTGTCGGTGGCAAAAAGCCTGCTCAAGAAATGTGGGAAAAAGGGTACGGTGCCTAGCAAGGAGGGAGCAAAACAAAGGGAGAAAACGGTGGTGATTCCGTACATTCATGGGGTGTCCCATAATCTTAAAAGAATTGCATCGAAAGTAAAAACTAGGGTCGTTTTTTCAGCCCCGGACAAATTGGAAAACTTATGCAAAATAGTAACGTACCCAGAAAGAAAAGCTAAGGGGTGTAAAAAGAAACACCAAGTCCCCATGGTCGCATGCGCAGAAGGAGTGGTTTACAGGATGCCGCTGACATGTGGCAAAGCATATGTAGGCCAAACGGGGCGTTGTTTGAACGAGCGGCTCCGTGAACATCGGAGGAACATGGAACGGAAAGGCGATGGGAATTTGGTGGTTCATTGTCAAGAATGTAAATGTGTACCTTCCTATAACGAGACGAAGATAGTAAGCAGGAACCGTGACCAAACGACGCGTGAAATAATTGAAGCCATGAGCATAGCGGACAGTGGGGTTGCATGCGTGAGTAGCACGTCCCTTTCACTACTATCAAAGGAAAAGGCATTTTTGCAAAAGGGAAGGTAGGACTGGACATGTGACGAGACAGTTTGTCGATTTTTTATCATCCGGGTGTTACCATGTTCCATTTTTATCAGCTGCTGATGTGTATAAAGAGCAGTGTTTCCCGAATAAAAAATTCAGTTGTAAGTCCAGCGCTGTGTGTGTGTGTCTTTATCTTTCAGTCCGTGTCTTTTGAGCGCAGGTATATTTTCAATATGGTAAACCAACTCGCCCAACAAGCCACTCTGCTAATTCTTTGCTTCTAAATTTCGCCACACAGCGAAAATTTTGTGTACTTGGGGGAGGGGGGGGGGCATCCCTGAACTACTGTTTTCAGGTCGTGTGCAGACCTTCTTTTCACCTTTCAATGCATATCATAACTCTTATTTACTGCACCACTATGTCTCTGTCGTCACAGGTGCCAAACATATATTGAAATTTGAGCGAAAATCAGTATTTCTATTCCTTCTTGGCGTAAGGGTTAAAGAAGATAGTACTCTTCCTTGGTTTAATGAACTGCACCTGTTTTTCCCCATTCCGAAACCTATTCCGTTGTGCTTTCTTGCGCCTCTGCGCTGAACACTAGCAAAAATTAGCAGAAAAGCAAGGCATAACAGAATAGACAGAGCTGCATGCATACGCGATATGTTTCCATAAAGGCTGTTTTTAGATTTTCTTCATTGCATTAAAGACGAGTAAAAGTGTGCCTAAAAACTCCCTGCGTGCGTTTTATCCACACTTGCGACGCCTTGATCACTACTAAAGACAGTTTCTTTCCCTGCAAGACGAACAGGAGTGCATCACTTCATACGGGGACGTGTGTCGCGTATCTTTTTATCTGCGCTCAATATGGCACTCGACAGAAACAGAAGCCGTTTGGAAGCCGGCTATTCAACGTCATTGTCAGCACCTCAAGGCTATGCCGTGACAGTGGATATATTTTCACCTTTCGAAGTCCTGCTTTCATCCCCGTAAGGAGTAATAGACGGGTTTGGAAAGACTGGCTCGTCGCCATTATATTCGCGCATATGCGTAGGACTTCGATCACGGAAGTCTTATCGTGTGTCATGCGTCACTGTTGTTCTTGAGAGCACATACCTTGCAGTGTATTTTTTTAGAAACGTTATGTCTAAAAGTATGATCAGTTTTTGTCAGTATTCAAGACGGCGCTTATCAAATTTGCATAGAAACGACATCCTCGTTTTTTTTATAGCCATACATACATACATAGATACATACATACATACGTACATACGTACATACATACATACATACATACATACATACATACATACATACATACATACATACATACATACATACATACATACATACATACATACATACATACATACATACATACATACATACATACATACATACATACATACATACATACATACATACATACATACATACATACATACATACATACATACATACAAGCTTTATTTTCCATTAAGAAGTGGAAGGAGGCGAAGGGAAATGCCGTACATTTGCGGCTTGAGAAACCCTCCGCACCCTTACAGTGTACACAGCAGCAGCAGAGTGGGGCAATAGACAATGTCACATTTTTTTTGTTGCAAAGAGAAAAGAAAAAAAAGCACTATATCGCGTCATACAATAAAATGAGCATAAATAAACGTTTCAATATAGCACTGTTTTTGGACGCCTTAAAAACTTTTTTTTTAAATAAAACAATGTAATGTACTTGAACATAAGGATAGATCTTTGCGTTCATTCACAAAAAAAGAGTATGAGCAGCAAACTATTTGTACATATATGGAAGAGAGATATTGAATACATCAGTACCTTCTCTTACTAGAGATCACTGGCCCTATCGCAGCATACACAGCTGTAGTGTTTTGGAGTCCAAAGCACCGGCCAGTGCGACTTTTAACCGGGGCAGGCAGCCGTCCGTCACACGCGCACAAATTTTTCAGGTGAAGTTCGATTTTGAGCTAGTGATTCGCAGTGGTGGCTCAGTAGTGCCTGCTTTCGGCTGGTAAGAAAAAGCATGTGAGTCACGGAAACCGCCTTTAAATAGCAGCGAAATGCAAAATACGAGCGTATGCTTTGTAATGTGAGTGCGATTTGGAAAACTCCAAGTGACCGAAATTTGTTCACCGAACACTACCACTTGCTCTCTTGCTTCTTAAACACCATTCAAGGCGATGCTCCTGTGCCCTCCGAGAGAGAGAGAGAGAGAGAGACGTATCCATCGCATTTCTTGAACTCATTACGAAGTATTAATATTAAACAGCTGAACTTTCAGTACAACATTGAAACATCATTCATAGTGTATTCAAGCGTACCTACACGGAACAGTTCTCTCTGCCAGCGCAAATATAATAATAATAAAATAATTACATAATTACGTTAAATACTATTCTTCTGAAAAAACACCGTGGCAATATATCATTCTTCGTAGCTGTTATAAATAATCCGTAATTCGTTTATTTAATGGGCGCCTTTTACACGCCTGATTTTTTTAATGCTGTCAGTAAATTGATTTTCGCTGCAACTTAGAACTTGAAAGCAAGATGAAAATTGTTGCAAAGAAGGAAAATCTAAAACGCCTCAGGTACTGTTTAACGGGAACAATGCACCGAAAACGCGGCTCCGCGTTCGCTTTCCCGATGCTTATCTACTGCGAGAGCACGTTGTCTATCCGTTGGAGCGCGTTTTGTCCAGAACTTACCTTGCAACAACGTTATCGTTAAGAAATCTCAATTTTCTGCTTTCCTATTTCTTTTCATTTTTGCATTGCGCCCACACCCTCCTTAAATTCCCTTCCTGGTCCTGACAATATTGAATTAGAAGTCGGGGTATTCACCTACGGTCGGGGTATCCAAGCCTTACGCCAATTAAAAGCATGGGAAAATGGTCTTTGGTCTACCTGAATCCGCTTTGTGCGGTTACCTGCGCGACCAGAGTGAGGTGTATTCTTCTGTTGTGCTCGAAGCAGCATACTGGATAAAAAGCTTTGCAATATATCACCTGTTTTCGTTGTATTCGAAGAAACATAGCTCAATTTGAGTGGTATGAAGCACGTCGCGTATGTGGAGATATTTTCGAGAGGGTAGTAGCAGTGTGAACTGCAAAGTTCATATTGAATATGATATAGGTAGAATAAATGACCGCCAAACCGAACGGCGGCAAGCAACATGATCCTTCAATAACCGCATTACTAAATCAGCAGGCCACTCGATAAATAACGATTTAATGTTAATATTTGTTTTCTGCACAAAAGTGCATGTACTCATTTTTTTGTTCATGCGCTGAAAAACCGATTGATCTGCTCCATATAATGATGTAAATATTTCAATATTAATTGAATTCATTTATTTGTTTATCATTTGTAACCTTCTCACCCCAAGTGTCTTGGTGAATTTATCCATACACTTGTGCAGTGCACTCGGTAAACTTCATTCGGACTGTATATGTTCACGAAGAGTCTTTGTCAAAAGTAAAGCACACAAAAGGTTTTCTTTTTTTTCTGCACCATCTTGTTTGGATCGTTTTCCGGCAGCTGCATTTCAAATCTCTTGATTGTGAGAGGAACTGTGACCTTTACTACTAAAATTATAAGTTAAACGGATGCTACAGGTTTCCCACTATACAGTTTGGAAACAGACAACTTGGGCGGTCTGTTCGAGCCATCTGCTTTCATGACATCTTCAAGGTGCGTTCCCTTATTCTGTTGCATTTCGGGGGGCCACAGGTTCGCGTCAACGTTCTTCCTTTTCATTGACGAAAAGCGACGGGCAGAAGCGGGGAATTAGAAAAGGAGTCTTGCCACTTAATGTGAGATGACAAAAATTCTGCGCCGCCTGCGTAGCACTGCGATTGTTGCATTGAAACAACCGAAAATTGCAGAAGGCTGTCATTTACGCCGTGCCAAAAGAAGACAATACAACGCCTGACTGATACGGCCTTGGCTTGTTGCCCCCGGTTAGACTAGTAAGATAAACGCGCTCGGTGCATGGATGCGCATGCTCCGCCAGGTGCCGCTGCGAAAGCGCTGCGCCTCCTTATTAATGATTCCTCCTCTACTGAGGCAGTGTGGTACAGTGCTATGATAGATGTTAAATTCCGCAGCGCAGGTGCCGTACCACAAAGCATCCACTGTAGATGTTTAGAACAACAAAACTAGAACCCGCAAGTCACAGTCTAGGGTCGTTGGCATCGCTGGCGTACTACGGAGCACGCCATTAGAGAGCTCTGGGCAATTGTGAGGAAGTCTGTAGGAGTTCGCTGTTTGGGTGGAGTTTTTGTTTTCTCGAAAGAAATAAAAGCTACCAAACCGTAGGTCTCCCTCATTATCGCAATTACTTCCCTTTAATAACCACAAGGGTATGCCGTTTCCTTCATTGGTGTCGACGCTGGTTTCTGTCGCTATGCGTTAGCATTTTTCTTACCTAATGAATGCGGGGACCCTACCAGGCAACACATTAGTCACTACGCGCGCTGAACATGGTTGCAAGGGAATAGAAGATATACATGCCGCCCACTTTCGGTCGTTGTCGACCGGAAGTCCCCGCGAAGAGCGAAGCTGTCAGGAGTACCTGGCGTAATTTAACCTCGTTAACGCGTTCAAAAGCAAGTGTCATCGAACGCGGAGCTTCGCTTCTCAACGCCCTCGACGCGCACATTGCCGAAGCTGTCGCGGCTGCTTGGCGCAGCGCATAACTGCGGTGGATGCCGGGCAGAAGTGCTCTTCTTGAAGCGGAGACTCGCTAATGCAAGTTACATCGAGTTTGCAGCAGAGCAGCATTTACCAACGTGGACATACTTTTGGCTCTGTATGTAGTGGAGACAGCTCGCACAAATGCACTGACAGTTAAGTGAAAGCTCAATTGTACTTCCCTTTGCAACGTACGATGGGGACAGGAAAGAATAGTCGGCATATTTCCGCAGCGTATCTACCTTTATTGCTTACTCAGTGGCTTTCCACAGGCAGCATACCCAACGAATGGAAGGAAGGGAAGGTCGTTCCAGAATGCAAATCAGGTAACAAAGAGTCACCTTTTAACTACCGTCTTATCAATTTAACCAGCCTGCGTTGAAAAATCATGCAGCATGTAATCTATTCTCAAATAATGAATTTTCTTGAATATAATAAATTTTCCACTACTCTGTGCCCAGGTTCTATAAGAGCCTTTACTGCGAAAAGCATACGAAAAGCAATGAGCTATTTTCTTCCGTGACCTGCATGAGAATATCGAATCTAACATTCAAAGTGACGCAATCTTCATGGAGTTTGCGAAAGCCTTTGACAAAGTACCTTACAAACGCTTAGTACTAAATCTTTCTTGTTTATGCCTACATACTAACATACTGCAGTGCATAAAAGTATTTCTGGCTAACCGTTCTCAGTTTATTTACGTTCATATTGAAGACTCTAGTTTCTTTCCAGCAACATCAGGCGTACCGCAGGAGTCAGTCCTTGGTACACTTCTATTTTTTTTTTACATATATTGACAATATACCCACACGTGTCTCCAGTAACATCCGTATGGTCACGGATAGCTGGGATATATATGGCACAGTTCATATTCCCTCCAATCAACTAGCTCTGGAATATGACTCAAAATTATGTATAGGACTGGTGCAACTAATGGCTCATGGAACTTCCCAAGCCGCACAAGTAATTGGTTCAGCATTGGAACTGTATTGGCAAAGCTGGCCCTACAAAGCACCAGGATGGGACCAACCTGTCGCAATATTGGGCCGATGCTTGGTGCTGCTTGGGTTAACCCCGATAAGTTTAACTTCTTGTCTTTTAACCGCAAACGTATATATGCTCCCATATGCAGTTTCAGACGTCGCGGTTGAATTAACACAGTCTTAAAAACACCTAAGCGTAACCTTGAGCAATCATCTAACCTGGAACGTGCATTTCACTAAAGTCATATCATTGGCTAGGAGAAGTCTTCGATTTCTCAAACGTCATCAACACTACCCGCCAGAAAACTCAAAATTGCCTGTATGCAAATCACTTCTCCGATCTATGCTGGAATATGTGTTTGCTATCTGGAATCCTAATCAAATATATCTGACAGATTACTTACAATCTCGTAAGAATTGAACCACTAGATGCATCCCTCATGATATTCATACACCGTTAGCATATAATTACTAAAAAGAGGAATCTGGCCTAACAACCGTGACTTGTCGCCGTCGAATCGCAAGAATGTGCTTATTTCATGAGTTATCTTAAAGCTAATTTCATCTGGCGCCCTACATCTGTCCTCCAGCACGAATTTCTCTGCATTGGCCATCCCCATCAAGTTGCCCAGCCACATGCCTGCACTACACTATTTTCCACAGTATTCTTTCCCACTCATCTTCTGACTGAAACGGCCTTCCACCAGACATCGTCGCAGCCACTTGCCCGTCCACGTTTTTGATGTTTATAGCCCCCACATTTAACAGGGAACATAGGTGTATTTGACGTATTTCACTTATGTACATAATTTGCTATACTACATGTAACCCACCCCTCATGTAATACCCCCAATCATGGGGGCCTTTAAGGTTAAAATGTGAAGTGCACTTGCGAAGGGAGTTCGTCAGCTGTGTTTTGAACAATGAAGAGTTCGCCTCATTGCAAAACAAGTGAGTTTACGTCGGGCGTGGAGCCGAGTGGATGCTATCAGAACGTAATTTTTATGCACCCAGGAAAGCACCACAATCCGCCAACGCCACATGGATGACGAAGAAAATGAGGCCTTGCTTCCACCATCGGTTGTTTATTGCATCTGGAAAACATGTGCCAGAACGTGGTGTAATCACCTTCCGCTGGAGTCTATTGGGATGCAGCAAACCTACGCTCCGCATATCAACCTGAATGCTCGCTTCTGCCAGGCCTGGATTCGGTTCGGGAGCTAAGCTGGCGCCAGGAATATGCTTTTATTCTGCGGCATTTTGCGCGCGCCACCGGCGTCGATTGCCGAATGTGATATTTCCACTCTTACTTCCTCCTCATATTAACTATAGGCCACCAAGACATGCCGATTCCGATAAAGAAATTCAGTCATCCTATCTCTGAACTTCCTTTAGCTTTTCTACACTTTGATTGTCCCATAGCTAACGAAGGCGTTAGCGAATAGCCTCTTGCTAAGCGTTATAGCCCCTATGTAAGCGTTATAGCCAAAACGTGGGCTCCTTTCATGCAGGGTACGTCGCGCTAAGTTCATTTTGAAACGTTATGATGCAGAAAGACGAAGAAAGATGGACCAGAAATCAGGCTGCATAGTCTTACTGGGTGCCAGTATATTGATGTGAGAAGCCACTCCCTCAACACGACTTCCACTTAACTTACATATTTCTTATCGTTCTCTACCTCGCTGCGATCACCACTTTACAGAACCCAGCCTAAGCGCACGCGTATATTCTGTCAATAAGAAACAGACTTTCTGGATGAAAAGGGCGAAATGTATGTAGGAAAGAGTGATACGCCAGACATGTGCAGGCGTAAAAACTGGAATAATTGAATACACGCAATTGCTAAAAAAGGGCATCACAACTATGCTCAGAAGAAATATCATGGCAAACCACATTATAGCCAGAATTTGGGAATCTTTCGACATATTTGTCGAAAAACTACAGCCACTGCTTTATTTGGTAACGCCGCTATGGTGTGAGTGGTCTCATAGAGTTTACATTGGGAGCACTCGAAGCAGCTTTCGGTCTTTCTTCAAACAACACACATCAGGTGTTGTAAGGGACGTAAGTGTTGTATAAGAAAACTAAATCAACGTTATCGATCTGGTTGCTCAGTGCAGGGACGTGCACATCATGCAATCTGTTTTACAGGACGGCAGGCTTTCATACATGAGCACTGCTTTCCTAACAAAAAAAAAAGAACAAGAAGCTTTTATAGACAATTTGGGTTTTAAGAAGAAATAAAGAACGCAAAAGCTGCCTGTAGTTCGATATATTCTTGTAATTGGCTCCTCTGCTGCCTTCAATAGGCGCGAAATTTGTGTCCTGAGGCGGTAGTATTGTTGCGAAGGCGATGAAGGAGCAGACAGTGTCGCGGGCCGGAGCGCTCGCGCTTGGCCCGCAGCCATTAGGTCTTATTTCGACTGTCGCCATGTCATCCTATTCCTTGGGTTTCCACTACGTATCATTTGGTGTGATGTGATGGGTGACATCATTATGCTGGTCCCTGGAGCATCGACGCCTTCCGCTCGCTTTGGTCGTCGGTCGAGCGCACCTGGTCTCCGCCCCTGGCTCAAGCCCCCGTTCGACTTGGCCAGAACTGACCATACGCTCTCCCACCGCTCCGGCCACGACCCCAGGTACAAGACATGACGACCAGGACGAGACGCGCTATGACCTGGTGCTTATTGACCTCACTACGACAAGAACCAAGATGGCACCTCCGCCCAAGCTGTCCGTGGTGTCCATGAACTTTGACCTTCGGCTCTGGGCGACCGAGCACTGGACCTGAAGTGCCGGGGGCAACTTTTCATCAAATCATCTTCTTCGTCGTGGTAGGAAACAGGACCCCTGTCCTTCCGTCTTCCAATCTATCAGACTACATACTATTACCACTTCTTTTCCCGTAAAAACTTTCCTGTATCCAGCAATTAACCGCCTGTGTCTTGGCCACTCCCCCGTAGTGGGTATGTGCCAGCAACGTCTGAGGCCTTCCTTCCAAACCTTTCATCTTCTCACCGTCATCTTTTTCTTCCGAGTTCAAGTAAGTGATATGTACGATCGCTCGGCACCCCGAGTATTGCTGCGAAGACGGCGAAGAATCACCCAGCAGAGTGACGAGCCCCATGCACACATCATTACAGACTCGAAAGAGGCGTGCAGAAGATACAGCAGTGGACGCATATCCACTGCAGCCATTCACATACTCAAGGCGAGGACAATCACTTTTACGTGATGCTTCATCACGTGGACACCAGGCCATGAGGCTGTCAAAGGGAACCAATGTGCGGACGCCAATGCCCGAGCATACGCCAACCGGGAGGCGCGCACCGAAGGGGAACTGGACGCAGTCACTAGACGGTATGGAGCCATCTTAGAACACCAACGAGCCCTCCGGAGGACCTACCCGCCTCCCCACAAAGACCTTAGTAAACAGCAGTCGGTTGCCTGGAGACAACTACAGACTAATACATACCCCAATCTAAGTTTACTCAGCAAAATCTATCCATCTACTTCTGAAAACAAATGCCCGCTATGCGGTGAACACGCAACGCTTTACCACGTTACATGGGCCTGTCAGAAAATGCAGGCAGCGCCGATAAACAACACACCTACACCGGAGCAGTGGGAGGCTGCGCTGTCCAGCTCGAAGCCTGAAGAGCAGCTCAAGCTGATCGACAGGGCTCGCAAGACTGCAAAGGCCGCTGGGGCCCTGGACTGAGGGCTCCACCTACGCTGCGAGAAATAACCCTTATACAATAAAGTTTTTCATTCATTCATTCATTCATTCATTCATTCATTCATTCATTCATTCATTCATTCATTCATTCATTCATTCATTCATTCATTCATTCATTCATTCATTCATTCATTCATTCATTCATTCGACAGGACATGTCTTCGCGTGGGCATGTGCGTTACGGAGCGCGCTTCGTCAAGCTAAACGGTCTCCTGTAACTCGCTTTGGTGGCTAAGCAGCTAAGACGTTCGTCTGTTGATAACGAGGTCGCGGCGTCGAATCCGAGGACCAATGGTTGCACTTCTTTAGAGGCTGAGTGGAAAAAAGTTTGGAGTGCTTTGCTTTGTCATTGCATGTTAATGAACTCCGCATGATCGGATCTGGTTGGAAACTTTTCGCTACGACGACTGTTTCTCTCTTTCACTCCCTCCTTCATCGCTCCCATTGGATTTGCGGCCTCAAAGAGACACTGACTATAAATTGTAATTTGCCTGTGTTGGCGGAGTATATTATAATACAATTATAAATGCATCCCTCACGCCAGAACATGCTTCTAGAAGCTAGAAAAAACCAAGAAGCAAAGTGCAGGTGTCGAAATCACCGGACGAATTCGCAAGCAAACTGCATCAGTGGACGCTCAGTTTTTTTGCCGGATAAAGGAAACTATGTTACATCGCCATTCGCTTCGAAACGGCGGCAACGAGACATTTTCAGTGTAGGTATCAGGAGTTTGGATCAAGAGGACGAAAAGCTTTGAAATTCAATTTTCCCTAATATAAATGGGTCTCTAGCTGCCGGGCAAATTTAAACATATCCAAAAGCCAGCAAATCAGTCTGTACTGCTACCGAGAAGTGAGTGTTGTCACAAGTGTCCCTTGATGCGCGCCCTCGCGGTATGAAAAGTTGCTGTGGTTACTTCAACGCATATCGCGACTGGGTTTTGGAATCGACTCCTTTCACGCGCAAATATCGAGCCGATGTATCGACGTTCGTTGTATCGAGCCACGGTGTAGAAACTAGATTCTGTTAGCATTTTTTATTTGATACTGTAAGTCCCATCAGGGACTCTAACAAGAGGGCTCTGAATGATACAGTTGTAGTGCACATGATGGTAAGTAACAATTTGAACAATAACATATGACAAAAATAGTTACAAAATCGGTTAGAGAATTCAAGTGGAGGTACAAATAATAGGCGGCAAACATGCTGACAAGCATAACAAAAAAGGAAATCGGCCTCCCTAAGGAAGGCCTCCCTAAAGGAAAGTGAAAAAAGTAATAAGTTAGCAAGTGAACAAACTCAATTGTCTTTTAATTGCACTTTATGCCGTACGTAATAGCCGCATTGCAGTAGAATCTGCATGCCAACGTCGAACTGCAGTAAATGAAAACGAATGTCACAGGCTACAAAAGCTACAAAGGCTGTAAAAGTTGATTTTGATAAGGTGAGACAATTTTCTCCTGCGCTGCTGGCGCTCAGCGATGTTCCTAATGGCAAATTGCACCCGGCAGCTGAGAGGCCCGCCCTCATCCATCTTGTTGTGAGACTCGCGAAAAGCGATAACCGTCTATGCGTGGAAGCCTTCCCTACATGCCTTTCATAGGCAATCTTATCACAGCTTTCGTTTACATGACATTGATAAGCCACCTATATTCTCGAACGCCTTGATTTTCAGACAGACAAAGAGCCGCCTGTTACAAATTAACGTCTGACGTTCTGTACCGTACGCTTTCGGGTATCTCAGTTCCTTATAGGCTAATACTTTTAGATCTAGCCGCACACTACTATGAAATAAATGTGCTGGACCTCTTGAGCTTTTCCTGTGAAAGTTGTGGGGAGCGACACAAACACTACTGTCCCAATGAACGCTTTCATTCTTTCCTCATGCTTCTTTCGTTTCGTTTAAGATGGTTGATGTCCCAAAGACACTGAGGCAGTCAGGGATGCCGAGCGGACGGCTTCAATAATCTTTACCATTCGGTGTTCTTTAACGGGCTCGGACTTTGCACTCTGCACGGGAATCTAGTATTCTGCCTTTATCCGAATACGACTGCCGCTGCCGGGATCAAAGTCGCATAACCACTGAGAAGCCGCGGCTGCTAACTCACTGATGCTGGTTATTATACCGATACGAGCGAAGATACACAGAAGGGATCGCCTTTTACAAAAAAGCATCTAGCCCATTCAAAGAGAGAAAATTGCCCGGGGGGAGAAAACATGGCTGTATATAAACTAAGGACCGTCATTTTCTTTTTCTCACTCGATTCTGGCACCCCGGAGTGAAATCTTAAAAATATAATAATAATAATAATATTAATAATCAATCAATCAATCAATCAATCTTTATTTTTTCGGTGCCCAGGAACAACCCAAAGGCCTTGGTGCTGGTACACCATTCACACGCACAAAATGTACATTTATTTCACTACAAAGGAAGACACTCAGGGGAGGTAATGCAGCAGTCAAGGCGATAGAAAAAAAAGACACATAAACTAGGCGCGACAGCAAGCATGAAACAAAAAAGCGAGAACAAGGAAACAGCGAGAACAGCGGTAAATGAAAACAGCTAGAACAGGCAACAGACATATAAATAACTAATAAAACAATAAACAAAGAGAATGAACACAAGAACGACCGATAACAGCCAAGTACAGCATATATCAAAATACAAACAAGAATAAAGCCAATGCTAATATGAACGAATAAGAGATCTCTGAAATACAAGCTAGAAATACAATCATACACAATAAGAAGTGTAATTAGTGAACGCGTTACAGACAATCAGGCGTGAGTACACAGTATTAAAGAAATAATATTAATGAAAACAAGTACACGTGATGTACAATTAAGGAGAGAAAAAAACAATATAATACCGGTGCAAACGCACAAGTGCAGTAAAGACAAAATGCATGAAAGGGGAAGTTATGTATGAGAAAAAGAGTGCTCAAAGTGGAACGTCACGGACATTCAATATAAAGGAAGGGAGAGAATTTTCGAATATATCAAGGTGAGGACAAAGAGAATTAAACAACTTTTGCATTCTGTCCAGAGGGGAGAGGGAGTGCAGGAGCGCAGAAACTTGGAATGGTCTGAATTCCCTTATGCTCTTTCGCGGTACACGCAAAAGGATACGCGCTAGGAGCTGAGGGCATAGAATGTGACCATGAAGAAGTTTATACAAGAAAATTATATCTGCCCTCACGCGACGGCAGCTAAGAGAAGGAAGCTGCAGTGAGTTACTCCGTCTGGGATGAGAGCTAGAAGTTTTGCAAGAAAACCGATGTTGAAATATGCGTAAAAACTTTATCTGAACTCTGTCGATTTTTTCACAGTTTGACTGGCAAGTGCCGCTCCAAACAACAGACGCATATTCCAAAAGCGGCAAGCATATGGAGAGGTAGAGCTTTAAGAAAGGGAGTTGGGATCGAAACTCTCTCGAAAGCCTGCAGATGAAGCCGAGTGTACGCATAGCCCGTAGAGCAATGCGTTTTGTATGAGAGGAGAAGCTGAGGCTACGGTCGAAAAGTACGCCGAGGTCATTAATTTCATCAACCCTGGGCAGCGGCCTACCATTCACAGAATAAGAGTAGAGAAGACTGTGCGTTTTACGCGTAAATGAGACAACCTTGGTTTTAGATGAATTGAGAGTGAGCCCATTCTTCAAGCACCAATCAGAGAAGGCGGATATGTCCGATTGCAATGACAAGCAATCATGAAGAGTATGTATTGCCTTGAACATTTTTATATCGTCCGCATAAAGGAGAAACGAGGAGTTTTTGACCACGGAGGAAACGCCATTGATAAAAACAGAGAACAGAAGCGGGCCTAATACCGAGCCCTGAGGAACTCCGCTGGTTGGAGTGTAAACAAATGAGGTCTGTCCATTTACACTGACAAAGCAGGACCGATCAAGAAGATAGTTGCGTAAGAGGGCTACAATTGAAACGTCGATCTCAAGCAGCAGAAGCTTTTGAAGAAGTAATGAGTGAGTAACAACGTCGAAAGCTTTGCTCAAATCACAGTACACAGCGTCTACCTGACTCCTCTGAAGGACTTCAGCTGATGTATACGTCATAAAAGTCACAAGGTTAGTTGTAGTAGAACGACCTTTTATGAAACCATGCTGATTATGTATGATTACATGTTTGAGGTGGAAGGAAAGTACTTTGTGCAAAGCTAATTCAAAAAGCTTAGAGGTTGCACAAAGAAGAGAAATGGGGCGGTAGTTCGAAACATCAGATTTGTTTCCTGATTTGAAGACAGGGAAAACACACGCCGTTTTCCACACGCGGGGAAAGGCAGAATTTTTCAAACAGTTATTAAATATCGTGGTTAAAACAGGGACGAAGGTACTATTGAAGGCTTTTATTATGGCGGCTGGAATGCCATCAGGTCCAGGGGACAAAGATGGTTTCAAACACTTAAGACTCTCACTTACTAACTTCTCGTCAAGAAGAACGGAATTAGGTGCGCCAGCTGGAAGGCATACGGAATCGCAACGTGGAGATTTGTACACGGAGGAAAAGTGTTGAGCAAAGCCGTCAGCGACGTTCCGAATTTCATTCCCATGAGAGTCAACTAAGTGAATATGACTATCAGATTTATTCGAGCGTTTGCGAACGTATCTCCAGAATTCAGTAGGACGGTTAGAGGCACTATTCTCTAAATATTCAAGATAGGACTCATGATCACGCTTGTACAGGCGTTTGCAAAAGGAACGCAAGCGGCGAAATTCATCTGCCCATGTATCCAGCCCAGGGCGTTTCGCTTTATGGTGGGCCCGCTCCTTAAGTTTCAGCGCTGTTCTAAGTTCCTTGGAAAACCAGAACGGAAACTTGCTACGAGTAGGAGTGCGCACAGGTATGTACTGGCGCATACCATTGAGAACTATTTCAGTGAAGCGACTGACTTGTTCGTCAACATCGCTGATTTCGTTTAAGACGGACCAGTCGACAGAAGAGAAAAAACCGAAGAGACCAACATAGTCGCCAAGTGCATAAGCGAAACGGGGGGAATTCCCCTCACGATTTGAATTAGCAGAAGGTGGGACAGAAACCGAAGCCGTTATTAGAATTGGAGGATGAAATTTGTCACAGCGAGTAAGTGAGATGTCAGATGTCGAGACATGAACATTTTCAAAATTAGATAAACAAATGTCAAGAACATTACCACAACAGTTTTCAATTAAATTGTGTTGCTGCAAGGTGTTAAAAGCTATGAAATCTAAAAGCCGGTTGCACTTACTAACTACATAATGATTGTTGTGTGAATATGTAAAGGTATTCCAGTTAATACCTGGAGTATTAAAATCCCCTAAAATGAGCAGTTTGTGCTTGCTATGAGAAGTGATAACATATTCAATAATAATAATAATAATAATATTAATAATAATAATAATAATAATAATAATAATAATAATAATAATAATAATAATAATAATAATAATAATAATAATAATAACTTCTTTATTTCCATCAGTGATGGAGGAGACTGCGAGTAAAAGTCGCTTTAGAGGCAAGCGACTTGATTAGAGCCCGCAGCCTCCTTTACAAGGCAAACAGCGATTGAGCAGGAAATATACATAGCAATTGACCTCATGTGAAATTTGCACAAAAAAATAAATGCAAAAACACAAATTACCTGAAAAACGCTCTTCAATTATTTAAGAAAGATTGAGTGACAAAGTGTAGACGTAAAGATCGTACATCAGTTATATAAATATCAAGACTTGATTTCAGAAACAAATTTAAAATGTTGGTAGTGTGTATGATATGTTTTGTGTAGAATAATTGGCACGCGGAGTGACCACCTTCCACTGTTCCGTACACCTTGTGATGTAAGAATGTGTGTTCCTGGTGAGATTAGATAACTCATGAAGGAACTGTAAATTCTCTTTTACCTCCCGTTTGAAAGCTTGACTTATCTTGTAATGATAAAGGTGAAACACGGGTATTATATTTGCTTTCGGAAATAAGTCTGATGTGTGGGCATTGTAAGGCATGTTAAATAGTACTCGCAAAACCTTTTTCTGAAGTATATGTATCTTTTTTAGATTCGTACGTGATGTGGTACCCCACATGAGCAGACAGTAATAAAATGTAGAGAAAAATAGGGTGTTATAAACAAGAACCTTGATTCTGTAAAGTAATAGTGGTCTGAGCCGCACCATCATGTCAACTACACGAGATAATTTGCCCAATATCGATTCTATGTGCATGTCCCAAAGCATATTCTGTGTGAAAATAACTCCAAGTATTTTAAAACTATCTACAATTTCTATGTTTACATCGTCATAGACAAGTTTGACGGAACTGATTATTTGCTTAGATTTGGGCCTAAAGATTATTGCTTTTGTTTTGTTTATATTGATTTGTAGCCAGTTTTGTCTTGACCATAAATGAAGAATTTTCAGAGCAGTGTTAGCTTTATTCTCAACGCTACTAATGTCAGGTGATGAAAAAAATATACTCGCATCGTCTGCGTACATTACGTATTTCGCATCTTTATAGATATTTACTAAGTCATTTATATATACAATAAACAGGAACGGGCCAAGAATACTACACTGAGGAACGCCGCTTGTGATATTTTTCAAATTTCAGCAGCTATTGTTTATTTCAACGTATTGATAGCGATTATCAAGAAACAATTTTATAAGGCTTCCACAGTGCCCTCGAATACCGTAGATTTCAAGCTTATCAAGTAGAACCGAATGAACGATGCAATCAAATGGTTTAGTAAAATCAATATGAACACCAAGGACAATGTTCTTAATTTGAAATTGCGATAAAATAAATTCTTTTTGATGATGTAGTGCTTATTTTGTAGACCGTCGTTTTCTAAATACACACTGGGCTGGAGAAATTAGGCTATGTTTGTCAAAAAACTTCGAAACCTGCATTAGTATTAGTTTTTCTAGTCCCTTCGAAAAAACAGGTAATATAGAAATGGGTCTGTAATTTTTAGTATCATTAACGGCACCTTTCTTGAACAATAACGACACTCTGGCTATTTGCATCCGTTTAGGAAAGATAGCGCTTGACAAAGACAGATTAAAAATATAGGTAATGTACGGGGAAATGATATCAAGCACATACCTGATAGGGCGAACCTGCATGCCTTCTGCATCGCAACTTGAGCTATTTTTTAGTGAAAGGAAAACTGATGTCACCTCGTGCTCAGTAAAGGGGTGAAGAAAGAGTGAAGATGAATTTCTGTTTGGTATAAATTCACTAATATCAGACGACGCACTACCACCAGAAAAGTTTACAAGGTAATCATTAAAAACATTTGCAAGAGCACTTCCTGATACTTCGTTTCCACCAAGTATTAGAGTTTGTATTCGCGGAGCTGATTTTCGACGATTTAAGACATCATTTAACTTTCTCCATAAGGTATCAGGTTTGTGCAACCGACCGTCGAATTCTACATGAAAATAGGACTTCCTATGCAATTTTAGTTCCTTATTTAGCTTGTTTCTATATGAATTGTATTCCTTTAATGTACTTGGATCCTTAGTCTTGACGAAGTTGTGATAGAGCGCATTTTTATAATTAATTCGTTATGCAATTCGGGGGTTATCCATGGCTTCCGTAATTTTTTACTGAGCCTGAGCTTTTTTTCTGGAAAATGGTTCTTACATATTCGAGAAACTTCATCAATAAGCTTGCCGTACGCGATTTCAACGTTATCTATTTCTAAAATTTGTTTAAGGTCGCACCGTAGGTGTTCGTCTCTGAAGCTATCTAGACGTGTTTGAGCAATATTTTGACATAGAATATACTCATGCTTAATGTTCTTTCTAAAGTTGTGTTTTCTTATAAAGAGAAATACTGGAAGGTGATCACTAAGATCGTGTGACATCACCCCGGCAGTAGCATGTTCAGTGTCAGCATTCGTAATGAGGAAGTCCAGCAATGTTTCACTTTCGGATGTAATCCTTGTTGGCGCACGGATTAAATTTTCATAACCATTTTAAGCTAAAATATTTAACATAGTCTTTTGTGGTACAGAAGGGGTCAGCATGTCGATACTAAAATCACCAGCGGACACCAAGTAATAGCTTTTCTCTGGAGTAAAAGACAGCAGCTTTTCATAAAAAGAAAGGAACTGAAGAACATTTCCATTTGGAGGCCTGTAGCAAACAGAAAATATGTACTTATTCGCACAAACTGTTTAGATTTCAAAATCTTCGCAACAAACACAAAAGTCGGGAAGCAATTCACAACTTACATGTTCTTTCAACAACAGCAAAACACCACCGCCACGGCGGTTTGTTCGGTTCACACAAAACGATTGATAATGTCTAAACTTAGGAACGTCACGACCATCTCTGCGCCAAGTTTCACTGAGCAGGGTCAGGGTTCGGGCTAGTGGGTAATCAGCATGAGCATTACAGCATCAAACAAAAAATGAAAACCATTGATAAAGTCATCTATATCTCTTTCTTTGTTATACAGCGAACGAACATTAAGGTGAAGACACTTCAATGAACCAGCATGTTGATTTGAGACAAGGTTATCTACCTCATGCGGAAAGAAAGGACTATCAGTAGCCATCTTTAAGCGGGAAAGATCAACTTCAGTACGCTCACAAAAGAGCAGGCTCAGGAAGGAAGGTCTGATCTGTGTCGCACTACGATCACAGAATCGCCCTCGGTCTTTCGCAGCAAGATCTTTCCATTCCTGTGCCACGCGAATTTGTACCCATTTAGTTTCGCCCAGTCTTTAGCCTCTCGAAGCAGTTACCGGTTGTAACTGGTCATGTTTTCCGGAAAGAACACCATGGATTTCTTTTCCCTCAGCTTCGAGCGGCTGTCCAGCCATTGGTTTCGAACAGATTGCCTGAGATACCTCACAATTATACCAGGAGTGCGGCCGCCTTTGCATGGAAGAATGTGATTGGCAGTGACATCGATTTCACTAAGTACAGGGACCTCAGTCAATGTGGCAAGAGAATTAAGTTTCTGAAGCAAATTTTCGTTGTCAGCTGCACTAAAACCGTAAATTTCTAGGTTTAACTTGCGGTTTCTCCATTCCAGCTCATTTAGATCCGCCTCTAACTTCTTTGTCGCATCGTCACTAGCGTGTGAGCTCTGTTCAAGGTGTTCAAGCCCTTTCCGGATTTCTTTCGCGTAATTTTCTTGCACAGCCATTCGTGCCAACATCTCGTCATACTTATCAGACATTAGTTGTACCGACCGCTCAATGCTTGGCACAGTCTCTATGAGCGGCAACAACTCATCCAACTTTTGACTTATGTTCGCTAAAAGCGACCTTATATCAGTTAGTTCATCAGCTGACGAATTCCCGCTTGAGCCTTCACTATCCATTCCTGCAACTCTGCATGCAGAGCAAGTCCACTTTTGTTTAGCCGATTCAAATTTTTTCTCATATTGTTTATCCGATAAGCCAGCACATGTCCCAATGTGAAAAAGCCCCTTACATTCGCCACAGGACACAGACATTTTATCTGAGCTAACAGCTTCATTGCATGAGCAACAGGTGCCTACAGTTGCCATTAGAACAGGATACCGAAACACAGGGAAGCAGAGTCGAGTGGCAGCAGCGGTAGAGTAGACAACATAAAATGAACTAAAGAGTGAATGTTACAAGGCGTGGACTAACCTGCGTAGAACAGGGAGAAGTAAGCCAATGTGTCAGGGTCGCTACCGCTGCTGCCAAAGTATCGTTGTCTTCCACGTCGGCGGCTTTTATAGCGAGGAATCGGGAAGGCAGTGGCACCCGGTGGCAGAAATCGTCGACGCTATCAGCTGCAGATAGCAGCCAGGCTGAAGAATCCCCACGTGTAGGTAACACGGGAACGATGCAGCACCAAAAACGAAAAGGGTAGGTAGCGCCACAAGGACTACCGCCGGAGAGACAACGTCCTTCGAAGAATCTGCGTAGAACAGGGGAAAGTAAGCCAATGTGCCAGGGTCACTACCGCTGCTGCCAAAGTATCGTTGTCTTCCACGTCGGCGGCTTTTATAGCGATTTTCCGCGATTTCCGTGATTTTCCGCAAAAGTGAATCATAAAAAGAATGCTTCATCCCAATCCTAAAAACAAAAAAAGAAGCGTAAAAAGTAGCAGCTTTTGGCCTCTGGTGGCTGAGCCTTGTCGAGAGTTCAGGCCTCCTGTGAAGTTTTTGGACGGTGCCAATGAGACGAGAATCTTGTTGGCCGGTGCCAGTGTAGCTGTCTCTGGCCGGTGTAATGACGGCAACGGAAGCCTGCCTCCAGCAGCGCTTCTTCCCGGGGCTGTACACGCACGCGGAAGATCCCAAACACCCTTGCCTTTTAGCCACGAGTGTCGTACCGCAGTCTGGGCACCCCGAGGCCAAAGCATGCAGGTCACGTGAGCCCTAGCTCGTCGTTTGCCCCCAGGTGAGGCGCGGAACCCAATAATCCTTTTATTGTTTAGCCCCTCTAGGCCAACGAGTCCGCTTACTTGAGTGGGGATTATTGGGAGAAGGAAGTACCTATGTCCACAATTTTGGTACCTGACAGACAGCCTTAATGCCACTGCATAAATTCATTTCGGATCTCAGCTGTCCACTGTGTGAATTATTTTTGGCTTCAAAGCGCTTATATTAGCTAATCGAGGGTTTTGCTGATATCAGGCTACTCAGATAAGAAAGAAAGTAGAAAATGCTGGCGACTTTGCATGACGCGTGTCTCTTTACATGAGCGCACGTGACCAGAACAAGTAAGGAACCGTAAAAAGCACGACGGAAACTAGTCCTGAGAAATCAGCAAGAAAACCGATCTGAAGAATAAGGAATTCGTTGCAATCTAATAAAAAATAAGAAGAGGCACGCTGCTTGCGCTAAAGAAACCTAATGCAGAAAATATGTGGTGCTAGACTAGTAAGTGCCAGGGTGAGGAAAATGAGGTGCAGATGCGGCCCGAAAACGCAACAAAGTCAAACTACAGCGCTTTAGGTATCCTATTCTTAGCACGAATCTCGGTTCTAATGAGGACACCTTATTGATAACCGCTCTCAGTTGAAGGCAAGCGCTTGAAGAAGAGAAACATCAGCTTCCTCGAGTTCCAGGCGAAATGACGCCTTCCCAGCGGTACTCGCAATGCCTGGCTATGTCTGCGGGGCCGGGGCGAGAGACGCAAATAGGAAACGAATTCTGGTAGAATTAGGCAAGAGTTCTGGGCCGGCTTTGTTTTAGCTGGAAAGATCAGGAATGATACACGAGGTTGGAAGAAGGCAAGCTAACAAATCATAAAAGTTACGCAGGAGACGCAACGCCGCCGACTAGCCAGAATGCAAGCCCGATAGAGTGAGCCTACACGAGTTTCAGAGTTTCCCGTGAAAGACAGACGCGAGAAGAACTTACACTGTGCCTGCCTTTTTTTGCAGTCGAACTTGATCTTTAGTGTGATTTGTTTCGTTTTATGCAACCAGGACGAGACTACGATTTCAGCATTTGAAGCTGTAAGTCTTGCCGGTGCTGAAAGGAGGATGCTGTTTTAGTACATAAAAAAAGGAAACATTTTTGGGCCTTTTAGACTGACGGATAGGCCGCGCCAAGATCGATATTCTGCAAGCTGAAACGTGGAGTCAGAGAATAAAAACTGCGTAATAATTGTGCGTTTGTCGCTGTCGTCTATGTACCAATTATTTTCGCCAGCCCCAGGCACGCCTCGCGATAGGTGCATTCGACGGGGAGAGGGGTAAGCTCAGGTGCGGGTGATCTATAATGTTCAATTAATCGCTCTCTGAGATGTTAGAAAGGAAAAAATGCAGATCCTCAACAGTGCTCGCAGAATAAAGCGATTCGATGACTTTCATTGGTGCTGGAGCAAATAAGTTCAGGCCAGTTGGTCATGTAGAAATATTACGAGAGAATGCATGTCTAGTAAATATGGTATAAAGTCACTGCTTTTACTTCAAACCGTGTAACATTCACGCAGACGGTTCAGACAATCCGGATACTAGGCGGCACACTCGTGGCGTGTTCACACTGTGCTACCGTATGCAATGAAGGGTCATTCTCAGTGTCGTATCGGCTCAGACCTAAGCAAAATAAATGTTTGTAATTGCATACCGTGATCTGTTATTCGTTTCTCTCGAGATTTCTCCACTAACAGCTCCAGAGCCGAAGATAAACAGGGCTTTCTAGACATCTTGCTGCATTATTTTGCTATGATAAGCATGACTTAAAATTCTGTGCTCGTTTTCATCTCAAAATTTTAGATTTGAGCAGAGAGGTGCATTATACTGGATGAGTAAACTCGTAGCTGACTTCCACAATGGTGATATTGGTGGCTGTATAGCTGGGGCGCTGGAAGGTATTGGCACAGTGCTCTATGACACGGGCGTGCTGGCTCAAACGGTCATCAGCACGGCTTCCGAAAAGGGGACAGCGGACAGAGAGCTCTGACTGCACGGTTTAAAACAATTCACTGGAAGGGCCGTGCGTTCCGCAGACTGAATGCCAAAAACGGTCGCCCGCAAGCCAAGGGCGCATTCTTCCCTGTTGGCCCACATGTTGCTGTGCTTCTGTTCTGGCGCTCATCCTGTCGTTTCGGTACCCTCTGGTCTCGAGTTTTGCGTGCTTCGTGTGCTTTCGTATTTATCGCCCCAGTGTCTCATTTAAAAATACCTGCTTGACTTTATGAACGGCAACGGGAATTCAGCTCACGTTGCACACCTCTTTGTTCGTCTGCACTCTTCTTTCTCTGTTAGGGGGCTGTCATAGAAATTTTCTAAGCAGGCTACAAGAAATCTTTTTCTACAAGAAACAGATCCTCAAAGTTCATGACGAGACTACTTCTCTCCCGTCCTCTCCGCTCCTCTCTATCTGTAGAACTCGAAAGATAAACATTACCGTAGGTTTTCTGAGGTACACACTGTTATGGAGCGCTACGTTGAAATAGAATAACTACCGTTCGACACCCTTCTGCAATGTGTGTCAATCGGTAATGACTACGAGATGTTGAATTCTCAAATCCGAACGATGCAAGGATGACCCATCTCCTTGAGTCTTGTGAGCTGGGACACTCTTTAAGCGGAAGTGTGTATGTAAAGCTGTCGCTGATGCTCCTCCGACCCCAGGATGCTGCGAAAAGTGCGACGTCACTTACGAAGAAATGTACAGATAGAGGTATAGATACCTGCTGTCACGTGCGGTCCAGTATGGCGAGCACATATGTGTGCGTTTTTTATCTGGCGCATAGAAGACTGTTTAGCTAGCGCTGCCTTGCACGTCATAGGGGCACAAGAAATCTACAACTCGTGACAAAGAAAATGACAACCACTAGGATCGAACACGTCCAATTGAGCGAGTAACGGAAGGGACCACGCTGTTGCCAACACTACCTACTACGCTTCTCAAAAGGATATTATAATTTTTAGAAATTTGGTATTGAGGTACCATTGGGTTAAAGCACAACAAAACGAAAGCGGCGGCGCCAGCGCTGTTTAGGTCTTGTACAAAAGTGCACTAGTAAATTAAAAACGTGCAGAAACAAGCCCGGGTTGAGAAAAGAACGCTGGGTAGCTATAGCGCCTGTGAGCCCACTTGAAAACAGAAAGCCAGAGAGTTACGCCTGTTGATGACTTAACTGTGCTTTCATCCATGTGCTTTCCATCTGCCCTTTGGATGCACTGTCAAGCCGTTGACATAAGAAAGCCAACAGTCGGAAATACTGAAGCAGTGGTTCTCCTTTCATTCCCGTCTGGCAGCACGACATTTGTCGGGCAATTCTCGCTCGAATAAGGCGACCACATGGTACTGCTTCCATGCACCTGGCATTCCTATACGGCTGCTTTTCTTCCGCTCAGTGCAACGTCATGATTCCTCATGAGCGACACTGAACGCTCATGCCTTTCGGGTGCCATTTCTGCCGCCTTGCTATGACCTTCTATCGTTCAGTGCGCGATTGCTATAATTCTCACCAGTTCGCTACGGCTAACACCCTTGTGGCGGCGGATCCTGGTGTTCTTCGTATTATGACTTGTTTATCCGCCACTGCTCCTATTACCAGGGCTATCTCTAGGGCTGGTTACCCCTTGATGTGTCTATCCGCGTATTTCCTTTGAAGTTGAGACGTTCCAATGTAGAAGCCTGGCGATTTCGTAGGTGCTCATTCTAAAACAGCGTTTACAAGACAAGGACGAAGGAAACGTACAAAACGAGCGCAGACTTTCAAATGATCTTTATTGAGAAAAACGTTCACAATATATAGGAAGGAAGTGGCAGATGTAATCAGAAGCAGTCGACGTCACAAGGTTTAAAGAGCCATAAAAGCGA
Source organism: Amblyomma americanum (assembly GCA_030143305.2). Lineage (NCBI taxonomy): Eukaryota > Metazoa > Arthropoda > Arachnida > Ixodida > Ixodidae > Amblyomma > Amblyomma americanum. The sequence continues at coordinate 15,514 of JARKHS020004781.1, read as the reverse complement.
TAAAAAAACGTAAGAGCGTGGTAGGGCTAAAACACGATGAAATTTCAAGAGAGGTGGTAAAGGTGAACAAAGCACATTGGATGACTGCATAGCAGTTAATTGCACATGGTGTAAAGCGCCATAAAAACGATAAAATACATCTATAACAACTAAAAGAGCAATAAAATCTATAAAGTGAAAGGCAGCGGAAAGTGACAACTGTTTTGGAAACAACTGCAAAAAACCTTATCATTAAAGTCAATAACACGAAGACATTCAATGAATAGCGAATGCGCAATCAACTAATTCCACAATATTCCTGTAAGAAGGCAAGTTCACTCCCGATCAACGGGTTTTGACATATTGCATACAGAATGGCACATTTACACGAAGAGGAAGAGGAGGAGGAGGAGGAGGACTTTAATGGAACAGGAGAGGCCTGTCTGGTTGTCGGCCCGGCATGTTACTCTTGACGATGGGGAAGAGGTAATCGAAGAGCACATATCGTCACTAAGGTTTTCTCTTTTTGCTGAAAGGAACGTCATTTCTTTGTCTGATAAAAGCACAGACGGCGCACTGACGCAGGTATAGTTATTAGATTTTAAGTTAAAGGCATTGATCTCTTCCCACGTTAGTTGATCGGCGTGGCGCTCTACGACACCTCATTGTATGAATTCTCGTTGACAGGCGCTACAGTTTTCTATATGGGTTGCTTTATATCCTTTGTCACCCTAAAAGACATATACCCTATAGGACATTCAACCTAGGAGCAGTCGTCAGCAAAACCCTGTCGCTTTACTTTGCCATTTGCCTTTTTTTGGCGCTATAGATAGTATTTTATCGTTTTTATGGCGCTCTACACCATGTGACATTAACTGCTATGTAGTCATCCAATGTGCTTTGTTCATTTTTGATCTCTTTCGAGATTTCATCGTCTTTTAGCCTTACCACCCTCTTACGTTTTATTGTTTTTATCGCCCTTTACACCTTGTGACGTCGACTGCTTCCGATTACATCTGCCACTTCCTTCCTATATATTGTGCACGTTTTGCTCAATAAAGGTCTGTTGAAAGTCAGCGCTGTTGTTGCACGTTTCCTTCGTCCTTGTCTTGTTTGCGCTGTTGTATAAAGACGGTGTTTGTTTCTGTTTTTTGCAAACACTTATCGAAAAGAAGAAAAAATTACATATATGCCAGTAAATTTTGCAGGCCATGTTTGCAGATATTGCGCGTTACAGCTGGCTTGGTTTGGAGGATCTGAAAGCCGGAATCTTGTGCGACGTGTATGCTCCCTTTCCTTGTGGCCTCAGAGCGGATGCATTGTTAATGGTGGATGTGTTTATGTTTTTGATGCGCCAGTGGCATGTACCTGTATTCTTGATCGAACGTATAAGCGCATTTAGTGTTAAGAGGAAGAATAGGAAAACTTCGATCGGCTTGCAAAGTAGGGCACCAAGAGCTGCCCAACGTAAGTGCGATCAACCAAACAAGTGAGTTGGTGTGTCGTCGCTTTCGTGACAAACGTTTATTGTGAATTCCACTTCTGGTTCCATCGACGAAACTTCGCGTTTCACTTTTTATGGTGTTTGTGGGTGCGCTAACTTTATGAACAGCAGAAATGCTAAAATTTAGATGCCCTGTTTTTCAATGAACGGCGCGTGTGCTGAAGACCGTGAGATCGAAATTTTTTCTTGCGAGATGAAGGACTTATTTGTTGTATTCGCGTAGATAATGTTAGGTCTGTCGTAAACAGACGAAGCATAAAAAGACAACACAAAAGGAAGCGAGACAAGACACGTGGAACTTTTGAACTGTTTATTCACAGATGATGCGAGTGAATATAGAGCAAAAAGAGGACAATGGCGGAGATGAGGGACAGTATAGGCTCACTATAAGAATTCAAAACAACTCAGAAGGGCAGCCAAACACGCGAATTGCCCCATTCTGTCTAAATATGCAATTTCATTTGCCTCTACAACCATTCCCTTTACTATGAAGAAAAGCAAGAGCGCCTTTTTGTTGCGCAGTTTGTGGAAAAAGAGCAGAAATGGCCAAATCATATGTGACCTTTCCAAAAGCATTTTCTTACAGAGGAGAAACTTCTTTTTGGAGGTTGAGAATCACATTAAAAGAAGAATTTTTCAAAGACGGCTTCCCGTCGGGGAATCGATTGACGGTCGTTTTCCAGCGGTTTCTCTGAAGCTTCAAATGTGCAGTCGCGATCGCTAATACAAAACCGAGCAGATGCGAAGCGCCTTTTGTAGAACCCACGGCGTGCTTTGGCTGGCAGCTGAAACACCCCAAGCCTTCTGTACTGTTTAATACGTTAACGAACTCTTGAAAACGAGCCATGAGTCAGTCGTTGCAACGCTCGACAAAGAACGCCGCAATTGAGCATTCCTCTGCTGGATTTTGCGGTTTAGAAGTTGCAAGCGATAATTTCGTCGCTGATCAAGGAGTAGAAAAATCCGGCTAGTTTTGGTTTCAACTACTTCAGCGCACCTGGCGACTAGAAGTGAACTGACAGTTAAACCTGGATGAATTCTGCTCACACACGCAGCGCTGTAAGGCAGCGGCTGTGGCCGAATTGTCTCCGAAGGCGGGATGCGAAGCTGATATTTTTTCGGCGATGTTGGTTCGATGTTGGGTTGAAGTTTTTTTTCTCCTGGATACCGTTGTCATGACGACGATAGGCCACTATAGTTGGCTTCCCTCGGGCCGCCATGGGAGGAATTGGCGCTGACGTCTGTATTTGCTGGACAGTGGTGTATATGAAAATTTCTTACCCCTGGCTGGTCTTCAATAACTGAAAAACTCCATTTTACTTCCCTTGTTTCGCTCGACGTGGGTGGGTGTGCGCATTCCAAGTTAGTTGAAATTGCACTGCGAGCGATGCTGATCAAAAGCAGCCTACAAATAACGTAAACTCTGTAGCGAAACATCAGCGCCTGGATCTTGTCATTTCTGAAGCATTCACAACAACAGCATTCCCCCCCCCCCCCCCCCAAAAAAAAAGCGTTGTTTTCAAATTTCTTTCGTTTGGCGAAAATGCTAGTGTCCCGCAAACGGTAACTCAAGTAAATAAGGGTTGAGTAATATGTTTTATAAGCTTAAACAATTACCCAGTTTTATCTGTGTCTTTTCTAGAAAGCACAAGTGCAATAATGAATAATGAAGTGAATAATGAATATACACAGTGCTGCTGGCTTGGGATGTTTCAGCTACCAGCGATAGCACGCCGTGGGATCTACAAAAGGTGCTTCGCATCTGCTCGATTTTGTATTACCGATCGCGGTTGGACACTTGAAGCTTCATAGAAACCGCTGGAAAACGACCTTCATTTGACTGCCCGACGGGCAGCCGCCTTTCAAAAACTCTTCTTTTAATTTGATTCTGAACCTATAAAAAGAAGTCTTTCTCCTCTAGGAAACAACTTTGGGGAAGGTCACATTTGATTTGGCGACTTCTGCGGTATCATCACAAACCGCACAACAAAAAATCGCTTTTTCTTTTTCTTCAAAAGAAGAGGGATGATGGTACAGTCATTGCCTCGGGCTCACAATCCAGCTAAACAACGCAGTGTCCGGGATTCTGGGCCGGCCCCAGCCCATGCAGTGCTCTAGAGACCGCTTGTGTAGCTACTGAAGCAGTCACCATTTGGAGAGCATTAAACGTTTCAATGAGGCACATTCAATCACTTACCCACTGCGTACCGCTACCATATGATTTTTTTTCGCGTGGTAAAAGTGTATATTTTGACGTTGCCAGGTGTTCGTGATGACCAAAATCCATATATATTAGAGCCTAATGTATTTCTCAGTGCACTTATAAGCAAGCGTATTTTGGACGTAAGCACTCTTCGCTGAACTTCGCATCACTTAGCAACGCCAAATAGGTTAGTATATGCTTGGTGTCTACGTCGCGAGGCTCTGTGCTTCTGAGTCCGTGTCTTTCCCATTCTTATTAACCCATGTGAAATATGCTTTAAAACGCGCTACCTACCGACAGTGCAAACAGGATACCTAAATTGTAATCACATAGTGTTGAAGTTAAAAACCGAATTTGATGGAGCTATGCTCACTAAGGCAGTATGGGCCTAACTGGCGGTATCCTGCACGTAAAAAAAGAAGGGCGGCTGATTCTAAGTGTGTAAGGTTAACTCGACTGTTGGTAGTAATCATTTTAATTAAGCGGTCCCTAACCGCTGCAGATGAGAGCGCTGTCTTCATCTTTGTAACGCACCTCTTGGACACTGTCGAACCTCACCGGATTTTCACAATTTTGCTTGTCGCCGGTCTTCGTGAGTGACCTTTAATGCTTTAGCCTAAAAAAATCTATAAAAATATGACCTTGGAATTCAAGTTAAGGTCGACGGGGTGAACGATTGGAATATGGATAAAGTTCTATGATTAGAGTTTATCGATCATGAAAGAATCGCAGCTTTCAATGAAAAAAGGAGACAATTATGTCACATGTGCGAAGTTTAATGGCGTACATGTTTAGTTGCAGAATGGCGCACGCGAAAATGTCTTCGTGCTCAACCAAGGTCCCGCTGAACAATTACCTTGCCGTTCAAGCAAGTGCTCTCGGGGCAGCCAGATGTTTGAAAATAAACAATTCAGGAACTGACTTTGAATATTCAACTGCATTTTAAGAAGACATACACCATGTGGCTGGGAGAAAAAAAGTGTTTTTTACAAGCGCTTCTTCGTCAAACGAATGCAAGAAAAAAGACAATGCCCCCGTGATAAATACGCAGTGCCCGCACTCAGCCTCAGCGATTGTGCGCGTAAAATACGCAGTGCGAACGGCTGGAAATTGTTCCTGGTTTCCTGACTTCACCGAAAAACTTCTGCCGAATTGGATCTCGGTTCTCTGAAGAAATAACGTCAGCATGTTGTCTTCAGAGCGGCATTTTTAGTGCTATTTTCTGGCTCGAGATTTGTATTGACACTTTGTGGCCTTCTATCGATGTCTTGTATCTGCATGGTTGATCTTATCACGGAGTGGGTAAACAGCGGTATCGGTAATGGTGTCTCTATCGTGAAACGAAGTTCACAATCGGAAATAACCTCCACAAACTGCACGCCAGTATACACTTCAGAATAATCCCGAATTCAGGAATACGCTTCAATGGCTTTACTTCGCGGGTGTTTAGCTATGTGTCCTATTTGGCACGCCAGAATAACGCAAGCAGCAGTTTTGATTTCCATAGCTACAACTGGCCTCTGCAACCCCTCCTCATCAGGATTCATTTCGAAATTTGTCAACGACATCAGCGTGGCACCGTGCGCACCAAACACGCTTGTTCTTTTGCAGTTGTCTAAACATGAACCGAGCCGGTTAACGACTTGGCTAAAGGATCTGAAGCATCCTGTTCTACAGTGGACTATATTCGGGGAAAAACAGCTAAAAGAGCTGAGGGCCCATGCGCAGCGCAACATGAAAATGTGGGTTCTAACCCTGGGACAAACAGAAAAACAGAAGGTGTCGTTGTTTAAACAACTGAGCACAATAAGATTTGATCTCTCAGCGGTGAGATTTGTCTTCATGCTTGAACAAAAGGAAAAGTTATTCTACAAAGAATACCCAGAAGTTTCCTGTATCCTTGTGGGCGTGAACGACACAGCCATAGACGCAGCTGAGGATGGATATCGTCAGTGCAACAGAAGGAGAGCTTTAGCATCAGTACATGACTTGTGCAGAGAACAAACCAACAGCTCCTACCGCATCTTCAGCAGTAGAAAGATGACCGTGGTGACGCATATAACCATGACTGCGGTTAACATCACTCACAATTACACCCGCGCATCTGAGGCAATCGTACTGCTCAACATGCTGCGGCATTTCAACGCCTCAGTCGTTCCTTTCCATTTTGTGGGATCCGGCATTGGACAAGGCCGCTTGGTTTTTACGGTTTACCGCCGAGCGGTCGACTTATCCATTTTTCCAGCTGGCCTTTCAGAAGAAATAGATGCCTTGGTGGACATCAGAGGTTTCAACGCCTTTCGATCTGTAGTATTTTTTTCCCGCAAGGCTGAGAAAGTCCCACCTCGGATTATGCACACCATTCGGTCTTCAGGCTGTGCTCTGGCAGTGCTTGCAGGCTGTGGACTTGTCGTAATCTGGCGTCTACTCTTTACAAATTCTTCTCGGTTCTAGCACAGACGTTGCCGGGTGCTTGCTCTTACTCGTGTCAAACCTCTTCGGCCGCGGATACCCGATTCCGGCGGAGTCTGGCAGGCACGTCACCCGGATTCTAATTTTGTTTTGGGCGTTGGCGGTGCTGTCCTTGTGCTCTTACCTGCAGTCTACGATCACCTCTGAAGTGAACGTCCCCACCGTGGACCGGAAGATCAAAAACATCGATGACCTTCTGAAGTACGCCAAGCGAAGAGAGATACTACCCTGTGTGGAACTGAGTTCTGACTCTCAGAAGTTCATCATGACTTCGACCACTGACGTTTCCAAGATCCTGAATGAACTGTTGCTCTCCTGCGGTGCTGATTGCATCAACAGCCGGAGTTTCGACAGCAGATGCCTGGAGCTTGCCCAAAGAGGAACACACGTCTATGTGCGGGTAACCGATCCGCTCACAGAGATCATACTGAGTAGAAACCGATACAGCCTTGCGGCGAGTGAGGACAGCCTGCGGTTCATGCCCACCGCCCCCATAATGCCGAAGGGCTCTGCCTTTGGCCCGGCCTTGAAGCGACTCGTCGCACAGCTCATCGAGCACGGCCATACACAAAGAGAATACTCAAAGCAAGCAGCCATTTTAACGAGCATTCCGCCGGTACACTCAGTTGACGGCGAAGACAGGGCTCTCGTCTCATTCTGGGATCACTTTCTCCTATACGCCTGCGGAATACTGCTTGCCTGCGTTGCATTCCTTCTGGAGAGCATGTTCCCACCGATAAGGCGATGAAAGTATCACCATCCACTAAACTTGAAGTCGAGTATTCCGATGTGGAGGGAGAAAACTGCCGAGTTGGAGGCCGACAGAATCGGGCCGGTAACCACAACCTACATCCCGCCTAGTTATTAAGTGTATTGTTCGATACTCCTTTTTTCTGCTGAAGTGGCTATGAAGGTTGAGAGATGTTCCCAACTGTGGCGGGTCGAATGCCGGCTACAGTGAGGGCATTTCAATTGAGGAGAAATGACAAATATGCTCACCTGCTGTGTGATGTCACTGTGTGATCATGGTTGAAAATGGTGTCTCCGTTTCCTTGGTGCAGGTTTCGCCTGAGAAACGTTGCATACCACTAACAGCATACTTTGATAGTTGCAGATTATATGCTGACACAGAAAGAGCGAAACCGTATCTGTCATTCCACCTATTCTTCCTTGTGTCACGAAGGTACCAGTTCCTTAAATTCTATCTAAAGATTGACCCACTACACTGTGGAAGGGTTGGATATTGTCGCAATATGCAACATACATGCGCGCTTCATTTAGTAGCTCATGACTTGGTTATGCTGGGATAGGAAGGCAGAGATCATTTGAAAAAAATGTCGCACATGTCTTTTTTGTAACGAGCCATGCCTATTCTGCATGGTTGGATGTAGAGCAGCAATTCTGATTGGTAACATCAGCCCTCCTTTTGCTCTCTGCTGTGTGATAGCAAGAGTGAACAAAGATATACGAGGTCAAACGAAGCCAGGCGAATTGTAATAGAGTATGAATATTAGAGGCCTTCTTTAGGAGGTTGCATGTCGAGCCGAATCACTAAAAAATGCTTTGCAATGAGTCCCTTTTTGAGGTGAGGAACGCAACTGGCACTTAATGTGAAAAGGCACTGAAGAGAATTGAAAAATGGTCCCGTTTAGATATGCCCCAATTCTGGTAACGTCGCCCACAAGTGCGTTTACCCTCGCACTCACGTAGTCACAGTACTGAGCGTTCTACAATATTTAAACGCCTTACTGTTTCCTTTCTATTTCGTGGAATGAAGCGTAGAAACAAGGACGCCTATATTGTTACGGGGCTAGTTCAGAAGTAGGAACGATGGGCAGGCAGCAGCGCAACCGCGGACAGAGCGGTAAAGGCCAGGCCAGAAGAACCGCCGGCGCACGCTGCCGTACGTGTGGAACACGCCGAGGTGCCTTGCACTAGGAGCGTCATGTAGCTCGGCAAGGACTGTGGAGCGGAGATGCGTCGGCACAACGAGCAAGTGGTCGGCGCCATCAGGGTGCATATTGCATTGCACAGATAATCGTGATGCAGCACGAAGAGGCTCAAATCAGGATCGCAAGTGCCGCTACGGAGGCGGTCGATTAAAGGGCGCAGAGATGGATCACAGTGCTGCTCGTTGCCGATGTGTAGAAAGTCCGAGATAGAGAAAACACAATCGTCGGTATCATGGTTGTGGGAATCAGGAGGATAGACAGGACGGCGGGACAAACAGTCAGCGTCTTGGTGCAACTGGTTGGACTTGTAGACAACAGTAAATGCGTATTGCTGCAAGCGCAAGGCCCAGCGACCAAGTCGGCCTGTGGGGTGTTTAAGAGAGGAGAGCCAACACAAGGCATGGTGCTCCGTAATTACGCCGAAGGACCTCGCAAACAAATAGGGGCGGAATTTTGTTAATGGCCAAACAAGTGCAAGGCACTCCGGCTCAGTGATGGAATAGTCACGTTCAGAGGGAGATAGCGGGCGGCTGGCACAGGCAATGATACGATAGTGGTCGTGCTGCAGCTGCACAAGGAGAGACTCAATACCATGGCCACTGGCGTCGATGCGAAGTTCCGTAGGCGCAGAGGGGTTGAAATGAGTCAGCACAGGTGGAGCAATGAGGGCGGCAAGAAGTGCGGTGAAGGCGCAAGCTTCGCCAAGGCCCCAGGAGAAAGGCACATCTTTCTTCAGGAGGGTGGTAAGGAGACAGGCCGTGCTGGCAAATTTCGGTATAAACCGGTGGAAATACGTGCAGAGCCAGAGGAAACTGCGCACATCGCTTGAGGAACGGGAGGTGGGGAACTCGCGGACGGCACGAACTTTGTCAGAATCGGGCTTGACACCAGAAGCATCGACCAAGTGGCCGATGGCCTTAATTTGGCGCTGGCCGAAGCTGCACATCTTTGAGTTGAGAGTTGGAGATCGGCGCGGCGGAAGACGGCAAGGATAGTAGAAAGACGGCGTAGGTGGCTTTCGAAAGTTGGGGAGAAAACGACAATGTCATCCAGGTAGCACAAGCACGTCGTCCATTTGAATCCACGCAGGAGCGAGTCAATCATACGCTCGAAGGTGGCAGGAGCGTTGCAGAGGCCGAAAGGGATGGCTTTGAATTGGTACAGGGCATCGGGGGTACAAAGGCTTTCTTCTCACGATCCCGTTAGTACACAGCAATTTGCCAGTATCAATAGAAGAAAAATCGATAGAAGAAAAATAGTTGACACCGTGCAGGAAGTCGAGGGCGTCACCAATTCTCGGAAGAGGCTAGACGTATTTCTTTGTTATTTGATTAAGATGGCGATATTCTGCACAGGAGCGCAAACTTCCATCTTTCTTTTTGGGTAACACCACAGGAGACGCACATGGACTGCTAGAAGGCTCGATAATGTTGTTCGCCAGCATCTTGTCCACCCCCGTCTGAATGACATGGCGCTCAGGAAGCGAGAAACGATAGGGCCTTCTGTGTATGGGGCTGGCATCGCCCGTATGTATGTGATGGGTTACAACTGTAGTTTGGCCGAGATGACGATTCCCAAAATTGAAGATGTCACTGTAGGAAACTAACAGGGTGGAGAGCGCGTGGGCGTGGTCAAGTGGCAAATCCGCCGCGATCATTGCAGAAATAAAGTCCGGACGTGAAGGGGCCGAGCGGGGATTAGGGAGACCAGACTGAGGCCCAGATGCGAGAGCAGAAACTGTGCATTCGGCCATAGAGTGCTATTCCAAAGGGTTAAATTTGGGAACAGAGGCTGAAGTTGAGAATCGGAAGGAAGGTGCGGCTACCGATGATGGTCAGGACGGTGTGTGGAAGGATGACGTTTAGTTGAGGGACAAAATGCTTGATTGGGTAAGTGACGTAGGCTCCATCAGGAACGGGGGACGAGGGAACGAGGGACATTGGAATATAGACTGCAGCATCGCGTGGCAGGCGAGTAAATTTAGCGGGACGTAAGCGGGGCTGCTTGGAATTGGCGCTTTCAGATCAGAGCGGCAGGTCCAAACGAAGAAGGCCAGTGGAGCAATCAATTAGCGCCGCGTGGGTCGTTAAAAATTGATGCCGATGATCACATCGTGGGGGCAGTGGTCGACCACGTGCACATTCCAACGACGGCAGCACCACTGCAGTCGGCGACAAGAAAGGCTGAGGAAAGGGCGGGTGTCACAACCTTCTTCAGACGACGGCGAAAGGAGGATCTCAGGTTCGGAATTTGAACGCCAGTGTCAAGCAGAGCCGTAACAGGTGCACCGTCTACGCAGATATCGAGAAGGTTGCAGGGAGGAGCGGGGTCAGGAGAGGATTTTCGGGCCGGGTCGTTAATGCAGCGTCACCTGCGGGAGCTGCATTGGTTAGTTTTCTGAATGAAAACCAGGTAAGGGCGGAGTGGCTGGGCATTGAAGTTGTGGCGAACGGGAGCGACGGGCCTGAGGTGAAGGCGAGCGGCTGTATCTGCGCAGGGTAAGAGTGTCGTTGGCGTGTGAGAACTCAGGACGGGAAGACATCTGGCGTGGGCCGTAGTCGGCACGGCGATCGCAATCAGAACGAGGTCCGTTGTCGGCACGACGATCATAGTTACAGCTAGGTCCGTAGTCCATACGACGATGATAATTATAGCTAGAGCGCGGTGGGCAAAAACCAACGGCTGCGGCAGTGGCGGGAAATGTGGCCGAACGCGAGCAGTTGAAGCAGATAGCCCGGTCGTCTGAGATTTGCCAGTCCGCAGGATTCCGGTAGCGGTAACGTGGAAGGATGGCCGGAGTCGGTGAAGCAGCAGCAACCAACGGAGCGATGATTGGTGCACAGGGCGACGCAGAGGGCAGGCCCGAATTGAGACCCACGTTCGCGAACTACTGGCGAACAACGGCCTGGATCAGGGCAATCGTAGCGTCAGGCGGCTGAGGGGCGAAGGTGACGGGAGTCATAGCCTCCAGTTCTCTCCGTACAATTCGGGTTAAATTGGCTACATGCGATGGCTGTTGCAGTGTCGGGAGGTCTTCGCAGGAAGATACCGTCGCCGTGTTCGGAAGGCGGCCGAAACGGGGAGAAATGCGGCGGTGTTTGGCTTGCTCAAACTGCAGGCATACCTGGAGAGCAGAGTCGACCGTTGCGCAGTCATTGCAGAGGAGGAGGGTAAAAGCGTCGTCAGCGATCCCCTTGAGTATGCGGTCGACCTTGTCGGTCTCTGACATGTTGCTGTCTACCTTACGGCAAAGTGCGAGGACGTCCTGGATGTAAGAGATGTAAGACTCGGTGGATGACTTGGCTCGAGAAGCAAGGTCTTTTTTTAGCGCCGAGGTTGCGTCTAATTGGCTTGCCAAATAAGTCGCGGAGCTTCTGCTTACAGGTGTCCCAAGAGGCAAGTTCTTCCTCATGCGTCTCAAACCAGACGCGCGCCGCGCCCGCCAAGTAGATGACCACGTTAGATAGCTTGAGGGACGCGCCCCAGCGGTTGTGCTTACTCACACGCTGACACATGGCTAGCCAATCTTCAACATCGACGTCGTCGGTGACACAAAAGGTGCCCGTGTCGCGAGGCTGTGCCACGACAACGGTCGGCGCTGGGGTTGACGCTGTGGTCGGAGGTGGGTTGGACGGCATAGCTATGGATTCAATGTGACGACCGCTGCGGTGGTCCAGGGCGGGGTGTAGTACCCAGCAACACCTTCCACCAAATGTTACGGGGTTAGTTCAGCAGCAGGAACGATCGGCCGCACACAGGAGAAACACCAGAAACCAGCACTAGAACTAGCTGCAGCGTCCTTGTCGTCGTCTACTCTCCAGCGACAGAACAACTTCCACTTCGCATCGCGCCTGTGTACCGTAACAATATTTGCGGTTTACAGCCGAGCGATTGACCTTGTCTATTTTCCTTATTTAGATTTGAGAAGGAATGGATGTCGTAGTAAGTATTCTAGTAGTCAAGTACGGCTTCTAATCTGTGACATTCATTTCCCGTAACGCACAGCACCGCAGATCAGAGATATCATTCTGTTTTCAGAGGTACGCAATGTCGTTTCGCGCAGGCTCTGGCCGTGATATTATCGGCGTCTACTCCTACCAAAAGGTCCCCGGTGTCCAAGCAGGTGGGGTCGGGTGGTTCCTCAACCTTGTTTAAGTTTGTTGGCCGCAGATACCTCTATCTTGCGCCTTCTCAGAGGCGTCTCACTGGCATTTTAGCTTTGTTTTGGGGGCTCGCATCCATGTTTTCCTGCACACACCTGCAGTCTGCGATCACTTGAGAAGTCAAGATGCGCGCTGAAGAAAAGTAAATAAATAACAACAAGGACCTGGTGAAAGACGGAAGACGAGGAATGGTACAACCTTGTCTAGAGCTGAGTTCTATTTCCCGAAAGGTTCATCATGACTTCGACTAAGGATGTTGGCAAGATTCCTCCTTAACTGCTGCGCACCTGCGGCGCCTCTTGCATCAAAAGCCGGAGTGTAGTAAGTGAATCCCTGGCGGTCACCCAGAGAGGAACACACGTCTACGTGAGGCTGAAATGGCTCCTGGACATTTCGCACAGATGACAAGAAAAGCGTGATGCGGCGAGTGAGGACAGCGTGCATTTCGTGCTTACAGCATTTATGGCACCTAAAAGCCCTGCTTATGGCGCGCCCCTGAAGCGACTTGTTGTAGAGCTCATGCAGCATGGCCGCGGGCAAAGAGATCGAAGTTTGCAGGCTTCTTATGCTCTGGCTGCGCTTTCAACAAATAGCGAACGGATCATTCCCGTCTCATTCAGGAATCACTGCCTGCTTTATGCCCTGCGGAATACTGCTGGACTGCATCGGCTTTCTGAGTCCCTGTTACGAATATTAACGCACTGAGATTCTCCTTTTCCTACGCAGCTTGATGGCAAGTATTCAAACCGTGATGAATAAAGCTGCAAAGTGCAACTGTGACAATATATACAGTTACCGATACTTACATTTACCAAATTTCTCCGCCGAAAATATTGCAAATTTTTTTCTCAGCTGCCCGCTTTAGTCCGTAGATACAGCATTCTCCAAATTTGCCCAATGTCGTTCGAAGGGGATCCTGGACCCGGTTGATGCCCTTAAATGGATACGAAATGTGAGATATGCACGTGTGATGTGACATATCACTTGATGCTAATGCACCCCGTGTGGTCTGTCCAAATTTATTCTCCAGCCCCCCAAAATGCTCCTCGTGAAGCATCGGGATGATGAAGCTTTACAATAATTACATTACCTTGTATAGCTGCACATTTTGTCCTTACAAACGCGGCACGGTTGAGAAACTCGGCAATAATTCTATTTATTGCTTTGCAGTCATGGTTAAGAGAGTCGGCAATAATTCTATTTTTTGCTTTGCAGTCTACCTGTCAGCTTATTACACAATATCTTATCGGCGCATTGCGAAAGCGGTGACTAATGTTGCAATATTTATTGCGCATGTCTACTTATGTGTTACCTTGTTATTTGGTTCTATAATACTAGGAATGTGTAGACAAGCATTGTGGATGTACTTCATGCAACCAGTACTATCTTTGCAGACATGGTTGGCCAGAAAGGTGGAATTTTATTGCAAGACTTCTGTTTTAGTTCTTGTAGTGTCGTAAGAAGAGTGAATAAATGTTGTACACGCACAAAGGAAGTGAATTATTTTGTAGTTGTGAACGCATAGTACACGGATGTTCATTAGAGGTGTCCATCTAGTTGGGTAAAAGAAGGCCGGCGTTAAATTCAATTCCATTGAAATATAAGTGATTTCACAGGATGCAAATTAAATTAACGAGTTACCTAAAGAGGAAACACTTGTTTTAAGAAAGATTACGTAAAAGTAAAGCTTGTTCTTTAGAAATGCCAGAAATGCGCAAAATATTTCCCGGCCTTTTATAGAGCTATGCTAAATTACAGAAAAGCGTTTCATTCTGCCGGAGCTGCTGCAGCGATGCGTGCATTGGTTCATAAGGGTGCGGAAATGAATTTTTAATGCTGGCACATGATATTTATTGAACGATGTCGTTCGCTGTAAAAGAGTTACACATGATAGAATTTGACCCAGAGTGAGTTGCGGGCGGTGACTGATCCCGCGGAAACATCGAGGGGTGGTGGGCAGCAGTCATTAGTCATTAGGGAGTGCTTAGGGAGTACTTAGAGCGGGAGTCGTTGCACATGTTAGCACTGTTAGTCGGTGATATAACTGCAACTGATTATGTCGCGCGTTCTCTTTAACCGCTGCAGTAGAATAACAAGTAAACGGAAACACAAAGAGGATAAAAAGTAATACAGAAATAAGTTAGACAAGAGCACACCGTCTATTTACTGCAGCTAACAACGAGCTTAAAAAATTATTCAGTGGATTCAATAGCCTAGAACATCTTTATTGCGGGACAGGATTAAAACCCCATGAGAAAGGCGCCCTATTCGCCTTGGGCTCATCATTTATCCAGTTCCTTCAAATAGAACGGTTTCGAAAGAGCCAATAGTTGATGGAGAACTTAGCTGTAGGCCGGTAACTGAGAGCAAGAATTTGTACATGTTTCTGAGGGCTTAAAAACTCATGCGGAAGCCCAGTAGAATCATTATCGAATAAACTGAAGTAATGTTGAAGAGTTTTAACACGAGGCCAGTTTACGATAGGGAGTGGAGCACTTCATGCGTAAAGGAAATGCATATTCCTAAGGTAGATATTGACCTCAGGCTCGAAGTATGAGACCGAATGAAATTCTGCGTCCAATAATATCGGGGTGAGCTGCATTTCGCGGCTATTCTCAGGTTATCAATAGCAGCTCATCATTTTTCTTATGAGAAAAGTGTATATTAGTTGTATCCTGCTGACACTTGCTTAGGCATCATTGTCTGGGAGGTCACCGCAAACGCTTGAAGCTATATTGCGGACAACGCAGGTAGCTATGGAAAGATAAAAGACGGGAAGTATAAAAGGAGCAGAAGCAGAGCATAGTGAGCGGGGAATACACGCGACTTCGTAATATCGTAGTAAATATGAAGAACATGAAATCGACATGAACACGACATGTAATGCGAGGACTGATAACCCTTTTCCCTTCAGGGTAAAGACGTGAATTACAAGAATAGACATATATAGCAAGGGGCGCCAGAGCGCCGGGACAGAAAATCTGCGGAAATATGATGATCAATAGTTACCGCTGAACAGTGTTAAGTGGAGTCGACTAGAGGAGATTTTTATCCTCTAGTGCGCGTACCTTGGCTTGTGATGAAAGAAAAATAAGGAAAAATTACACTTTCGGTAGCTTCCGCAAAGAAACCACGATCGTGCCTGGACTATGCAATGACTCAAATGTGAAGCGTCACGGGCGCTTAAACGCATTGCTGCTACCGCTGAGTTTCCCGAATTGGGCAAAATGCCATAAACGTT